>BGPR01002733.1:63988-163640 GCA_013235015.1 Araneus ventricosus
GCATGCTGCTGCTTTTTCTGGCATGATTTGAGCCTTTTTAATGCAAACTGAATATTTGTTCCCCATCACCTTTTTAATGAAAGTCCAATTCAAATGGCTTGCAATAACTCATTAATCATATATGTATTCAATTTTCAATCAAAAATTGGATAAAATTAGAAGATACATTACTTTAGAAGGTGTCTGAAGTTATCTTATAGTTGTGCTGTTTTATTGAATCTGAGAGAAGGAAAATATTAAAATTGTGTTTATAAAGAAAGCCTTAAGAGTACTTATGTATATCTCTACTAATAATAAAGGAGAATGTGTGTCTGTATGGGGCAGACCGCTGGAACTAGAGTTACGGAATTTTGCAGAAGCATACTTTGGAGGATGGGAATATGCACCTCGGAGCCCTTTTTATGAAATTAGAATTTTAATGAATTAAAAACTAATCTAAATTTTGGCATTTTTCCTTGATAACTTCTAAAAATATTACAGTATAAAACTAATTTTTAGATCATCTAAAAATGCAAAAAATTACCTTTTCAATTATATCAATCAAGCAAGTTGCTGTACAGTTTTTCTCTAATTTTAATAAATTTTAAAAAAATATTTTTAGGCATAATTTACAACAATACTTTTCATTGCTGCAATGAAATTCAAACTATTTACATTGTTTCACCATTCTCTTCCGTTGTCAAAAGCTAAAGTATTATCCTAATGGATTTTACTTTCTTTTCTTATTTCATCAATATTTTTTGTGAAATCTGTAACAAAGTGCTCTAAGATAGTAAGTTTATTTGGAAATATATCCAGTAAGTTGAAAGATTATGGTTGCTATGTTTCAATTCTTATCAGCATGTTTTAATTCGGCTAAATTGTTACTGGACATAAAATGTGTTGTGTCATTTTAGTGTTGAAATCAAATGCATATTTTGCATGAAGAATATTAGCCTGAAGTTGGCGCTAACAACATGAAATTTGATGTTATATGATATGGACAGTTACTTGACTGCTTTAAGGTTGTTCATGTATACAATGAACAGCACAGGTGCAAGGCTACTAAAAGAAACGAGTTAAATGTTGACCACAATTTGAAGTATAAAATTACTTTCTTAACCCTTTGAGAGGCACTACATTAATTTTTTTTTTTTACTTAAAAAAAGATATACGGTTGAAGTTCTATCACCAGAAAATAAAATATTTTCAAAGTAAAAATATTTTTATGCCTTTAGTTTTTTCACAAGAAGCTGGGACAACGTGTTTCCCACTGCCTCTGAAGGGACTAGAGCATTCCCCCGACTCCCTTCTGTTTCTCGTGGTGGCATTCGTTTTTTATTGGTTGCACTTGGAGCATAATTTTGGTTATTTTTATTTATTTTTTTTATTTTTTCTTCTTGCAGCTGTAGAAAATGTATGAATGAATATCAAATTATATTCCCAGTGAACAAGCTAATATTATATAAGTTCTCTTTTTTTTTTATTGCAATTTAAGTTGGAGGGGGGAAAAATCAATATTTGATCAATACATTTGCAAAATCTTCCAAGATCAAAGATATTCTTTTTTGATTCGTGATAAGAATTGCAGACCTCATGCCATGCTTCTTTTATCTGTCTTCTAACGGACTTTTATCAGACAAAGAAATAACTCTGAACTTATTCCCTTAAGTTAAAAGCATTTCAATTGCTCTTAATTCATCATCTTTTTTGAAATGGTTAAGTTTTATATGTATTCAAGCTAATTTAATCTGGAGAATTATAATATACATTCCAATTTGGATGTTACCTTTTGAAAAAATCAATTTAGTACAAATTTTGATATGAAGATGAAACCTAGCATAAACAAAAATTGCATACACTTTTAGAAACCTTTTTCCTAGGATGACAGGGAGTTTTAGTTTTAATGTGCTCATGAGTAACCTTCAACTTTTGGACACTTTTTTTGACAGCATGTACTTGATTTGCCTCCAGTTGACACTGATGATAACAATGTTGAAGCATTTTCTGAATGCTGTAGACCACTTAGCTATATAAAATGTTATGCAGGCAGTATTACAAGGAGGTAGATCTACTTTGTATCCTTTAAGCAAAAGTATTTGTTGCATTTTATTATTACAAGAAACGCTTCCTCTAGTTTCAAAAGCCATTTAATTTTTTTTCTTCTGATTGCATTAATTTCGTAACTGATTAATAAAATTATTCTTTAATTTTTTAAGCATTTCTATTTACTAGTGTAGTGGTTTTCGGCATGCTGTATTTTTATACAACATTAGAAGTGTACATACAAACATCTACAGTATGTTAATCCCTTGAAAAGATATTTAAAATAACTTGATGCGTGGCAAATGAAGGAAAAATAAATATATATTATAAATTTTGTATTTTTTTAGATACGTGTATTTTGGAAAACAAACTACACTCTTTGACCAATAAAAAAATATCCATTCTTGCATAAGTTTTCAAAATGGGAATATGTTGTTTTTCAGACATATACCCTGTTCCTATATTCCCTTAGAAATAATTTTATGAGATTTAAAACTGTCTTAACTTTCACAGCATATTCTGATATTTTTACTTCATATCATGAAGGGTATGAATGCTAAATGTTGAGAGTCATTGGCAGAAAAAAACTGCATTTTTAGCTGTTCATGAATGATAGCCTACTGTGAAAAGCTCTATTTTTACTCTATAAAAAGATATTTCTGTGTATATATTGTGAGGCTGTATGATGTAAAATATTTCTTTTCTCTTTTTCTTTTTTAAGTGTTTATAACTTTTAAGGAAATCTGGCAATTCTGTAAGAAATTGAATTTTCTTTCCGTCTATCCAATTAAAAACTGGATATCATTCCTGCTTTATGGAATATTTTATTAATCTTTAAAATAAGTTTTTACTATGATAATTAAGTAAACTTGGTTCACGTTTATATAACTGAGTATATATTTAATGTTTGTACAGAGTTCTTAAGGATGTGTGTTAAATTTATATGGTAATGTTTACATTTACCATTACATGTTATCTAATTCTGTGATATGTTTACTAGTGGTGTAAGTAATACTTGGGTTTATTTCTGCATTATGTGCATTTTAATTGTTTCATTATTTTTTTTTTTATTATGCTGTTATCCTAGAAAAATTTGTTTTAGATGTCCAAACATGTTCTTGTTGTATTAAAATATACTGATGTTGACTATGGTTAAATAAATATGATGCTAGTTTATTGGAAAATATCAGCTTGTATATATAATTGAACTTGTTTTCAGCAGTAAATTATATTTTTCTAGCTTTCCTTTTAAAATTATCTTTTATTTATTTCTAAACATGTCTTGGTGAAAACAATTTTCGTGAACTGTGAATTTTTGGTGCATAATTTCTTATTTCTTGTGCCAAATTTTTAAATTGAAGTTATTCATTACTTTTCCTCAATCATATTTTCATAAGTTTTATTACATAAATTTATTATAATTATGAGAGAAACGTGTATTATATATTTAACTTGTTTCTAACACTATTATAAAGTTTTTTCTATTTGTATATATAAAATACATTCATTAATATTTATATGATTAACAACTGCACATGTTGTCATTTTTAATACTGAAGTGCAGAAGAGGAATAATTGTTTTTATATTTAGCATAGAAATTTTTTAAAGTTCCACTTTTATTTAAATTTTGAAATTAATTGGTTCCTATAATCTAGAAAAATTCAATAGTATTCCATATAATGTGATCAAAAAGTCGGATATTGTGTGAAAGTACATTATAAGAAATCATGCCTTAAGGACATTTATTTACTGTAGATTTCTATGCTGGTAAATTTTCTGTACTGCATCATTTCCTATAACACATATTTACACAATATGCAGGCTTTTTTAACCATGTTATATGGTAGTCTGCTGTACAAAATTTAGAATTCAGATATAATTTAATATGTAATTGTATTGGTTTAATTTTCTTTTTGCATACCCAAAAGTAACAGTTGGTTGATTTTTATGAACGGTTATATAAGTATGCTTTCTACATTAAAATTTTTTACTTATTGTGTCTCATTTGTGCAGATGAACAAAAAATCTAATTATTAGGACACAAAAATCTTAATATTGCTTTCATAATGAACATTAAAGCAAAACAGAACAAGTTTGATAAGGTTAGTATTTATATTTGATAATAGCTTTGACCTGATTTTCAAATTTAGTGCAGGTAATAAAAAAAAATCAGCATATTTAGTTTTTATACTTTGATTTCATGAATTAAAAATGCGGCACTATAATTTAAATTTTTGGATTTTCTACATTTTTTTTTATTTATGAAATATTTTGATTATTCTGAAAAATACATATAAATTAAGTTGAATTTTTCCAGGAGAATTATTTTTTATGTAAAAGATCTTTGAATACACTCATGCTGTCATGTTTTTAGGTTGAATTATTATTATTTTAAATTAGTCATTTTACTAATGTAGTCTTATGGAATTTTGTCAGAATGCAATTTGTTTTAAAATTAAATATGATGAATGAACTGCATGCAAAAGCTCCATTCAGGTTTACGATTTTAAATAAAGCTATCATTTGAAATATAATCAAAATATGTCAAATTATTCCCTGTTTCATGCTTTTCTTTTGAATGAGGCTGAATGTTTTATGAAATTGCATTTGATACAATATTCAGCAACTGTAAATTTCTGTTGTATAAATGAAGTATAAATTACTCAGTTTTTGAATATGGTTATATTTTTGCAATAATAAAAATCTTCAATTCAGGTTCTTAAGAAATGTTTTTGAAATTTCTTTCAATATTTGAATTTTAAATTATAAATATGTTTGAAGCTCATTTTAAATTTTTCTTTTTTTATCTTAGAAAGTTGTTTCAATTTATATGAATATTTTAAAAAATGAATTCAAAACAAAATTTTTAATTATATTACTTTCAATATATTTATATATATTTCATAATGTAAAATCATATGTTTGCAAGTATCTCCAAATGTTTCTGAAAATTTTTATTCTTCATTCTGATTACTGTACTGCCAACCTGGCTAAAGACATTAGTTGCTCATAAATTTGATTATTCGAAATTGTAACTTCTTTCATTTATTTTTATTCTGTTTCTACTTTCAAATACTGAGTTATCTTAATGCAATCTTATTTTTTGCACATAAGTTACTATTGACTTGTTATATATATAAGTTTACAATGCAGTTGTTTTAATGAAAAATGTGGGAGTATTATTTCTTAGTCAAAGACTTATTTATGTAATAAATATTAAAAAGAAGTTTTAAGAAATATTTCAGTTTTTTTTGTTTATTTGTATCACAGTAATATATCATTTTATGTTACTTTAAAATTAAAATGACATAAACTGCTAAGTATAAATAATACTGTAATGAACTTTTTTTTTATATTGAAAGAGCCTTTTTTTAAAGTATTTACTTAAATTTTAATACAAAGATTCCTTTTGTTGGAGAATAGTGCTTTAGTGAAATGAGATTTTTTTTTTTTATTTACTAGTGTGTCAAGAAAAGTTTATTTCAAACTTTCGTATATTTTGTGAGCTTTTATAAATCAAAGTAGATAAAGCATCTAAAATATTCTATAATTGATAATATATATAAAATAAATATATATCTATATTAGCTATCCTATGTCAATGGTAGTTCTACTTTCAAAAGAAAATTTAAGAAATGACGCACAACTTTAAAGAATGTGCTTAAAAAGTATTGTATCTTTTCTGAGAGAGGAAGAAATCTTTAAGAAAGGTGGGCTTATTTTAAAGCACATTTAAGGTAGAATAATGGTATGAAACTTCAGATATTCTTTTATACCAGGACTTCTTAAACTGTGGGTCCCTCAGCTGGGGTTCAGGTACATGAATTTTGGAGTTTTGAATACATCCTCAAATTTGCCTTGTCAAATTCTTCAATATTGATTATCCAAAATCATTCAGAATGTCATTTTAATTTTTAAAAATTACATTTAAATTTCAAAAATAAGTGTGTTTACATAATTATTTTATTATATTTATTATAGATTTATGGTCTCTTGTTTTCATTTTTATCTGCATATTTCAGGTTGGAAACAGTTGTTTTGTTCATAGTTGAGTGATGTAATATTTTGGCAGGTTAAATGGATCGAGAATAGAGAACAGTTTAAGAAATCTTGGTTTTTTTTCAAGTTTTCTGAATTTTTTCATGATTTTAAATCTAATTGCATCATACATGTTTTTATAATAAATATACAATTCTTGAAATGGAATGTATCAGTGCGAAAACTGATACACAACCCACCCTCATTAGTTTCTCATCTGCTTTCAGCTTTATAATTTTTTATTTCATTCAGGTGAAAAGCTATCTTAACTTCATTAATATTTAATCTTAAACTGGATTTGCAAAAAAAAAAAAAAAATTGACATACTGGCCCATCTTTGTCTCTGTTCATGCTTCCATGTGCACAAACATATGTAACTTGCTATTTCTTACAACTTGAATAATTTGACTTGAAAGTATTATGCTTAGATTTTTAAAAGAATCTTTAGCTAAAAAGAATTCACCATTAAACACACAATACCCTTCCTAAGAGAGGATGTCAGTCTGGGAACTATTTACTTTTTAGTAGCCGTGGATTTTTTTTTTTTTTTTTTTTTTTAAAGCATACAGAGTTTCTAAAGAGTACTACAGAGTTACTTTGAATTTGTAATGTGTGACAACCTGAATTATTTGTCCTTTTTTCCCCTTGTATGAAGGGAGCATAAATTTAATTTTCAAAGCTGATAATCAAAATGCACTTATTCACTGCAAAGTGCTCTATTTTAGCAAAATATTTATTTTGCCTTTGAAGTGTTGAAACTACTTAAATCTGAGATATTTATTTTTATTTACAGTTTGTTACATTTGTGCTTCTGACTAATGGAAACTAATAAATCTGTCAACCAAGAGATCTTTGTCCTTTATTTATCTTTAAAATATGCACAAAACTGTGTGACACTATTCATTTATTTTAAAGTTTGATATTTCTGTTAATACAATATTATTTTAGAGTGAATACAAATGTTTAATTGGTAAGACTTGAGAACACAATACTACTCCATCGCCAAATTGGCGATGATTTCTTTCACCAATTGTTATGGTGGCGGATATGGATTATAAATCTGGCATATTGTTGCTTGAAACAATTCAATTTTGGCAACATTTGGGTATAGACCATTTTTTCAAGTTTAACCGCTGAATTTATTATCTTGGAGATTTTAATAAAATATGAAACTTAAGCATTTATAACTGTAGAAAAAAAAGATAGGTGATTAATCTGAATATTTCAAAATATCCTTTCAAAGGTACCTTAGAATTAATATGTATATTTCCGTCCCTGGTTTTCTTTTTTATCTTGACATTTCGTGATTTCTGCTTTTGTTTTCCCTTCTAAAATTATATTAACACGCAAGGACACGTGTTCCTTAGACTTACTCGAGGACACGCATCGGGCTTCGCAGGCCGGAGGCCTGTTTTTTCAACTAAACGCGCAGAAAATTACATTTACTTTAATAGGAAACATTTTTGCACTAGTGTACAGAATATGAAATATTAAATAATTTTCAGATAAATCTCTTCTAGGGAGCGCATTAAATTGATGAAGATTGATGAATGCTTGTACTTCCAAGGTATTTATCATAATACTGACTTTTCTGTCCAAAATTCTCCTGGATATAAGTATTAATGCATCATCTGTCTCATCGATAATCATTTCCAAGAATTTTGAACCGATTATACAACTTACTCTTCATCACAATTTTCAGGTAGTTGTATGACGATGTTGTGTGTAAAAGCTCTCTTATTTTTACTAGGGTTTTTTTTTTACCCCATCTGTTAATTCCACCTATCTTACTGTTCACTACACCATTTTTCAACTCTGACCTTCTGAATAATAGTTGGACTCGCAAATATCAAACTCATTGTCTAATTCCTTTTCAGAATTCGACTTATGATATCTAATTCAACAGCAACAATTCCTTTATTTTCTTTGTTAATCGAATCTTAAATAGTTGATTTTCAGCTAAAAGTGTGTCTAATCTTTAAATCTGATATTTATAGTTCGAATAGCGATAAATTGTCGCAATCTATCTGTTCTCTTTAGTAATCCTACACAGAAACGTAGCCCGACAAGCGTGTTTGTCGGGCTTTGGAGGCCCAACCGTCTGTTTTCTGAGATAATAAATGTGGAGAAATTCTTGAAATACCAATGGTCAGTAAGTAAATGACCTTGAATGCAGCAACTGTGAATCTGGAATTTTTTCGTTGTGGGGTTAATTTTCTGTAATAAATTCTTGCATGTCCTCCCGGGTTAATCACTCTCGGATGTTTTTTGTAACTCTTTCTATTGTAATATAAGTGGTAAGTTCATTATCATTAATTTAATGTCTTTCAGTCAACATCAAATGCAAGAATGATCTTTTTATGACTTAGCTTTTTTATTTATTTATTTTTTAAAAGAAATTATGCTTTTAAAAATTTTTCTCCTTCGTTTTTCTGCCATATTATATTGTTAAAGGTCTTTCAAATTTGAAATTTTAAACTTGCTTCTTAACAAAGGAGTTAATTTAATTTTTACTTTCTCGTATGTGAAGAGTATTGTAGAGAAAGTATTGTAATCTTCAAAAAATTCGACTTCGAGATTTTTATATACCTCTACGTTTTAGACCTCCCTTTTTATTTCCACTTTTTCCTGTTGCCTGTATAGCAGAGTAATAAAGTGAGAAATTTATGCCTTGAAAAGGTTTGAAACAATGAATCAATTTTTCTTGGATTAAATACTGTAAAACCCCGGTTATCCGAACGAGGGTTAACTAAAATGCGAGTTATCCAAAATGCCTCTGGGCCGCAGTGGCCTAATGGTAAGGTCTCGACCAGAGGGTCACAGGTTCGAAAATAGTAGTTAGTGAAATTTTTTACTGGTAAAAATGAGTGGTGTGAAACGAAATGTTTTAAATGTTAAACAAAAATTAGAAATCCTTCAAAAACTTGATAATGGAGAATCAGCTAGTACTGATGCAGAAGATGTACTAAATGATTGAAATACAATTTTTCATTCTGCTGCTCTACAATCTGTGGAAACTTTATTAGATTATATGGGACAAAGAGGATTTCATTACGAGGTGACATTAATGCGGTTCGTAAAATATGTCGATATACGACAAGAGATGAACAAACAGCAGAAGCAAAGAAGCAGAACAGATATTTTAAAGAAGTAAATGTTAAAAGAACAATTCCTAGTTTAATGTTATACAGCTTGCAAATGTAAGTAATTTTTATATTTTTGTACTGATGTTGATTTTTTCTTTAATAAAAAGGAGTGTATGGATTATCCGTGTTTTTCTATTGTCCGTGCTATCCCTCCCGGTGATTAACCCGGATAATCGGGAGTGCACTGTGTGTAGATTTAAAATGTTTTGGTTTACATGAGGTTTGATATTTGTCACGACGATATAAAATTTTTATGACCTCGGCCCCTCCCAGACCCGAATCCTGGATTCGCCACTGTGCTAAGTTAAGCAAATAAACAACTTTAAAAAAATGACATTTAAACGGATATAATATGTTGTACAGGGTGGTTGGAGTTAAAATATCCATGTTACAATAGAAAAATAATTGTAAGTGGCGGACACCAGGCATAATGATATGCGTTTCAGAACATGGAGAAAACAAATGGCTGAAAAAATAAAATAGAAAACATAGGGAAAAGTGATAAATTCTTTACGTTAGAACTCTGTATTTATTACACATTAGTTAAATTGACGTTTGGATGTTTATGACAATTGTTAGTATAGTATAGCAACGGATCCGGAAACCCTCCACGCTTTTGCGCATGCGCCGGGCGGAGTTATTTTCATCAAAATAGGGGGAAAGTGGAGAATGGAAGGGTGATGCTGACATTTTACTGAGGGTGATCTCACAAAGAACTCCGGAAATGCGCTCATATGACTCATTGCCTGACACCGCTTTTCCGGTGTAAAATCGTCTAAAAGTGGTAGTCTCGGAATCCGTGGGCAGACTATATCTATTGAAGCCCTGTACCACTTGCAATTCGTAATCAATACAATTAAAATGGAATTATGTTTGTTGCTAGGACTGTTCGCCTATCGTTCATTTTGTGTCGTTCTATTACCCATATCATGAAGTTTTCCACACCAAGAGATTTGGATTTCACATGACTATTTGTTATTTATTTTTCCCCCCTTTGCGACTAGAAAATAAAATCAGCGGGAGTATTCTCCACTCGACTTTCTCTAGCATATTAACATAATACTGCATGTTTTGTGTTAAGCTTCATGGTATGGTGAAGAGGATCAAGTATGCATTTCGACCTCTTCTGTTCCGGTCCAAAATTTGATACAGGTATAATATGTTGGTGTCAAGACGACTTGCTAAATTTCATTTATCTATCTTATTATATTTTCGAATTACCACATACATAAGGCAGCGGTGGCCTAGTGGTAAAGTCTCGACTTTGGGACCGGAGAGTTCGAAACCCAATTCAACTGAAGATCCGCCGTGTATGGGGCCTTTGCACACTAAATCAGACGTACTTTCCAAACGTTCTCCCGTTGCTGTGGCGTGGAAGTTTGGAGAGGGAGGTGCGAGCTCAGGTGCCGTCCTCATCATCTGACCGTGGTTCAAAATTACGAGGTCCATCCCAAAATAGCCCTCGTGTTGCTTCATAATTGGACGTTAATATAACTTAAAATTTAACTTTGTCACATACGCGTGCACACGGAGGCTACCCGTTGAGTAATTTAATTCAAAATTAGACACAGCTCTGCAATTTTGGTGTAAAGATCATGCACTAAAATTCACCAATTTAGTTTATTGCATTCTTGAGTTACGAGTTAACATACACTCAAATAGTCAATCCGCTAATGGTCCAAAATTTGATGGAGGTCTACAACGCTTGTAATACCAGTATGTGCCAAATTTCATCACTCTAGGCCATTGCGTTTTGGAGAAATCGCGTTCATGCGCACACGGACGGACAAACTTCCTGTAGACAGATTTCTTCCAAAATTTGATAGAAATCTAAATTTGGGGGCATACTCGAATTTCATCTTTGTAGCTTGTTGCGTTTTGGGGTTGTCGCGTTCACAGACTGACATAATTCCAGGAGTGATTTTTTCGGACTCTAAAACTTGAAGATACATGAAAATCTCGATGTTGAATTTTTTGATGATTTTAATACTTGTTTTCTTTGTACTTCGTTTGTGAAAAATTAAAAGAACTGAGAACTTCATTATGAATCCGGGATTCATCATACATCAAGAAGCATTGTATGTGTCGACAACAAATAAAAAATTGCCGAATGTCATTTTTTTAAAGAGAAAGAATTGAATATAGTTGTTTATCTTTTGATGTCAAGCAGTGGCGAATCCAGGATTCGGGTCTAGGCGGTCTGAAGTCATAAACATTTTACATTGTAGCGAATGTCAAACCTCATGGCTTATGTAAACCAAAACAGTTTAACTTTACAGATTTTCCTCACCTGACAATACGAATCATAAAGAACAATACAATATTTTAGATGATTTAATAAAAAATACAATGATATAACTAGCCAAAAAATGTCTTTGACCGCGTCAACGCTACAAGTACAAGTGGAATGATTAGAAAAGTAGGGAAATTTTCGATTTTGTCAAGCCAGAAAGCAATGTTGTCGCGATTTTTTTTAAAATGAAAATTAAGAACAAACAGTTGTAGTGATTTTAAATAAAATCAAGAACTTTGGTTTAGCTCGTGGGGGGCTGCAGCCTGATGGGGGGGGGGGCGCGCGGGGTGCGGCACGGGGGGGAGGGTATCCGGGCTGTTGGGCATCCAGCTTTATAAATAATTCTGGATACATGAAAAAAAAAAATGGCAAAATTTATCCTCTATAGTTGATGCAACAAAACTCTTATATTTAAATAATAATCATTTTACCGTTGTTCTTTTTTACTTTCTCGTATACGAAGTATACAAAGAGGAAGTATTGTAATCGTCAAAAAATTCGAACTCGAGATTTTGACGAATCTCCACGTTTTAGACCACCCTGAGTCCGAAAAACACAATTTTGGAATTATGTATGTCTGTAAACACGATAACTCGAAAACTATTAGAGCTCTGGGGATGAAATTTGGCATGTGAACTTGGCACATCACTTGTAGGTTTCTATCAAATTTTAGACAGAATCCGTCTACGGGAAGTATGTCTGTCCGCGTTCATGTGAACACTATAACTCGAAACCTTGAATAGCTAGATGAATAAAATTTGGTACACAGTTTTATCGTCAGGAATGTAGGTCCGTACCAAATTTTGGACCAAATCTGTCAAAGGATTGACTGTCTGTCGGTCTGTATAATCGCATACTTCTAAACATTATAACTCTACGGCTTTGATAAATAGAAATTTGTATGAGGCCTGCTAACATTAATCACCTATTTGTCTTTTCTAATCACTTAATGACGCGAGGCGGTATTGCGTAATTGCGCGATTCACATGTCCTAATCCTTTCCACTTCTACCTACGCCTTTCGCCTCCAAGCTTCCGATTCCCAAGCTTTTTTTCTCCCTTGCATTAGGGACGCTTGTTCGTTTTAATGCCTTTTAGCTTATTTTTTCTCCACATGTGTTAGGAGTAGACGAGAAAGTTTAGGGGATACCACTCTCGCTGGTTTACCGCGTATTTCAAATCGATTTTCGTCTTCAACGCATCACATCCCTTTGAATTTTGCGTACAATTATGGAGTGGGCCCCTAGTAAATAATAAATAAAAGTTTTTATGCTTAATACAAAAAGAGCCCTATACAACACTTATTCTTATCTAAATAGTAATACTTAACTTATCATTCCTATTATCATCTGAATATATTCCTATTATATCTGAATATATATATATATTACATTACCATCTGTTATTCCTATTATCATCATTCCCATTAAAATCTGAATGTAAACAAACGTATATATCTATGTCTGGCTATCTTCTCACGAACCACTGAATGCTGAAACGAGTCGAAAGTACCAAAAGATGGGATATAATCCAAAGAACCCATTTTGACCATTGAAATTCGGAAATTATAATTAGTTAAAAAGATATTAATTAAAAACGTCAAAATGAATGAATTGACGTGCTGCCATCTATTGGCAGCATGGTGAATTCATTCACGGCAGATTCTTTTTTTTGCTTATTATTAGTTTTCACATCTGGTGTTGCATTTTTTTTTTTAAATTTATTTAACGGTAGTTGGTATTTCTTTTTGAGCGAGCTTCTGTGTTTGGATTTATTAACAATGGAAAAAATTGTTTTCATGTTTTTTTTCTTTCTTTTTTTGTATTAAAGTGCTTAACTTCGTAACGTTTGTTAGAGAAAGAAAGTGACAAGATTTGGTGATTCTAGAGAAAAACGGAGGCCAGGGCATATGAAAATATATGGATCCCAGGTCTCACGTGAAGCCTCCATCTCTTCGCCAGGGAATATCTATTATTCGTGATAGCCCGTGCAACGCCCCACACAGCTAGTCTATTATAAAAAGGCGTAGAAACTTTTTCCCGCACCTCACTTTGATTCTTTTACGTGATCTTTGGGAGATGACTTAGGTGTCGCTAGGCTCTCGCCACTGCTATATATATATACTCAAATTCACACCAGCTCACAATGCATGATCCCAATTTTTATGGCATTTTATGCACTGTATCACTTCCACTTTCTGCATTTCCTCCCAAATCATACGCACCCTTAGTTTTTGCTCTTTTTGATCCAACCTATTTCATACAACCCATTTACAACATAGTTTGTAATTTACGGCCCAAATATTTAAAAGAATTAGAGTTACGATACAGGTCCAATCTAGTCGCCGCCGGTTCAAATTGGGCGATTCTTGACTACGCCAAAGCTTTGCATAAAATATGCAATATTACGGAAATATTATCTTAAAATGACTACTTATTTTGATCAAATTCTGAAAATTAAGATTGAACTATTTTTTTAAATACATTGTCCGACATTTTTTATATACTTTGTTAATACTTACGAGTATCTACTGATATTGTAAGTGTCTAAATTTAAGAGCTCCATAACGTGTTCAAATAAAATGACTTTGTTGTACATTTTTTCCAAGCTCCTACTCATTTATTCAGTGGCGGCGATTCGATGGCAAAGGTGAGGGGAGAGGGACAAAAAATTTATAGGCGCCTAAAAGTACCTCGGAGTATAGGAGGTGGACAACAAAATTTTAAAATTTAACTACAAAATTTTCTAGATTTCCTGTTGTTTTTTAATGAATTCATAATTTTAGGCAGATAAAATTAAAAAAATAAATTTCTCAAAAGTGGGGGCTGTGCCTTCCCAGTCCTTTGCCACTGCTTTTGTTTATAAATTCACTATTCCCTAGGATATCAGTTAAAGACAGAAATGTCAACAGAGAGTTCAGTTTTGTTAAAGCTTCACCGGGAATTTTGCTCTCTGTTTAGATAGTAGGGGACGACACCAGAGCAGAAACTCCATTCTTCGGGACCACATTTGGTGGCACTCCTACAGGTTAAGATCCTCGTCTTTGGGGCCAGAGGTTCAGGTTCAGAGCCGATACCACAAGATCTGCCGTGTTTGGTGCTTGTTGCTGTTGTCGTCATATGTAGTGGCCAAACGTCCTTCCACTGGTGTGCCCGGAATTTGGAAGAGAGGTGCAGGCTCAGGTGTCGCCCTCGTCATCTGACCATGATTCAGGTACGAGTCCATTGCAGAAATAGCCCTCGTGTTGCTTCAAAACTGGGACTTTATTATAACTAAACTAACCGACGCCTCAAGCTGCATTTGATACTAAACGGAAATAAATAGCAATAACAGCATGAAGGAACAAGAGGTGAAATTACTTTTACGTATACGAAGACAAGAAAAGAAAGAATAATGAAATCATAAAAAAACTCAACCTCGAGATTTTGATAGATCTCCGTTTTGAACTTCCGAGTCCGAAAACAATAATTTTCTTTTTTTGGAATAGTATCTATGAACCACGATAACTTAAAATCACTTGTCTAGCTATGCGGATGAAATTCAGTATGCAGTCTTTATACCAAATTGTAGATTTCTATCAAATTTTGACAAAAATCTATCAATCACACGATCCCTGCTTTTCTGTTTGTCCATGGCATGTGAACATGATAACTGAATAACCTGTGAGCTCAGATGATAAGAATTTACATGGTTTTTATCGCAGATATCTGTCGAGTTGACTATCCTGTCTTTCGTGCGCATGTAAGACAAACCAAAATTATAAATCTAGCCGCAGTTGCGGCGATTGGGTGGCTAAAAAAGTAGGGTTGTAGAGTTATACACTTTCAAGTACCCTGGAGCATAGTGGGTAGACAACAAAATTTTAAAATTTAGTTACGAATTAGCTAGCTTTTGGACACTGTTTTTTTATATATATAATTCTAATTTGTTTAGGTAACTAAAAAATGAAATAAAAATTAAGTTATTTCACAAAAGGCACTTTGAATCGTCATACTGATTTGTACCTGGCAAAACTAAATCCGTCGTCGGATAGAATGTAATGTTTTATCTGACCGTCCGTATCTGATAACTGTATACCACACGATCACTCAGACACTGATAAAACGCAACAAGGAGGTCGTGGGGTGGCGTAGCGAGATGCGTGGTTCCCGGAGTTTATAATATGATTTTTTCGCCCCTTCTCGTCATCAGCAGTGACTTAGCTGGTACCGACCAGGCCAGGCCATGAGTATTTTTTGCCCCCCCTCAAGTATGTTGACTTTAAGAAGTGCATAAATACATCAAGTTTTAACATAGCCAGTGAAGTCAGGTTGGCAATTGGAGTTCAGGGGTCAATATAGATTTTTTTTTTAATCCAGTCATCATCGGTAAAACCCAAAAACTTTAATGCTTTACAGACCCCCCCCCCCCTTTAAAATAAGCATAATGTTTGTCTCCATGTAGTGTCATCCTATGTATCCATCAACCGGTTTCAGTTTGCTGTAATATCAAGCACGGGAGGCATAGGGCGGCGTTCTACGTCTCCATGGGTCCCTAAAACTGGCAAGGGCACCAATGTCTCACTTGCCCCCCCAGTCACCACTGGCGTAAAAAGAAACTCGTTATGTAGTTCTGAAACTAATATTATGGACCTGCAGTAGATTTTTGGATCAAGGGTTGTCAGATCAAAATAGAAAATAAAAGGCCAAATCTTCTTAAAATAAGGCCAAATTTGACTGAAAACCTCATTTGATATTAAGAAAAAAAGGCATCCTTCATGAAAACAGAATCCCACTTGATAGGCATATGTTAAAATCTCTATTATTAAAACTAAAATTTAAGTAAAGGAAATTTAAAACACCGTTATTTCTATTCAGGAGCTATTTCGTTTGACAGCCATTATATATATTAGAATGTATATAAATGGCTATAATATCTGACCGTGTAATATCAAGAAATTTAGAGAAAAAAATATATTTTCGAAAATTTTAAAATTCTTCGAAAATCATTAACGAAAATAAAACCAAAAGGCCAAAATTGATTTACAAGGCCAGAGCGAAAATTCCTAAGGCCAAAGCTTTTGAAAAAGACAAATTCGATAATTTGGCCTTAAATAAACCAATATAGCAACCTGTTTTGGATTCAATTGATCGACAGGAAGAGTCAACGCATTTTCATTCTCTTCACAATACAAGCAGTTATCAAAATCGTCCAGTATTGTAGCAAATATACTGAGAGAATCGGAGGAAGAACACTTTGTGTGATTTAATTTATATTACAAATACATTAAAATGTAATTAAAATATTTTTTATTGAAAATTCGTGTAAAATATTTTGGTTTTAATAATAATAGTAGCAGTTTTTTTGGTTAATTTTTTTAGAATGCAATCTCCTTTACGATTATTCAAAGATTTAATATTCCGTACTGCGCATTTTTTCTGAATCCTCCATTCCCATTTTCCGAATATTTTTTATTAAAATGAGGAGGAAACTATAATTCGCATCAAACCGCATTCTAAAATTAGCCTCGCTGTTTTTCCAGATAAAGACCTGCGCATTTTATTCTGCAAGCTTTGTTCTCTACGTATAAAGGCCTGTTTATACATATCTTCATTTCATTACATTACGAAGACGGATCTAGAGAAGTACTCAGGAGAAGAAAAATGTTGAGTCGGAAACTGATGAATATCAGAACAATTATCCTTTATACGGACATGAAACACTTGTTTCTGTTGGTATTCCAATATGCAGGTCAGATCTTGCTGGCGATTCATAGGCTTTGGCTGGAAGATAAAAAAAAAGACCTTGATTAAGTTTAATAACATAATTATAAGCATGAGAGGAATCATTTAACCTTCGTGAAATTTCGTGTCTGGATTTTCTTTTTGTGTATTTAAGATAAAAAGGTGATTTATTTTCTAGAAAGGCATACATGGCAAATCCTGTAATTTTTTTCAAGGAATTGAAGTTTTCGTTCTCTATTTGTGACTATTCATATCCAAATATGAGTGAGACAGTATTTTGGATGGAATTTTAAACATTGCTCATTAGATACCCGTATTTACTAAAATCCAGTGCACCTTATACTACATAAATTAGATTTCTATAGTATTTTACAGTATAGCTAATTTCTTTTACTTTCTCGATATGAAATATACAAAGAGAATGTTTTGCAATCGTCAAAAAGTTTGACGACTGGACTGTTTGCGCTTTCCGAGTTTAAATGAAATGGAATTGCAATACAACCCCGGTTAACTGAACTAAAGGGGGGAAGCCGTTTCAGACAACGGTTCATTCGATTAAGCCATGAACTTCTATTACTATTTGGTATCTAATTCCCGTATGTGATTCTGAAATGTTTTGAGTGCAAAACGAGTTCAAAACTCTCTTTGTAGTCTACACTTACAGTGCTGTTCAAAATTATTAGAACGCTACAGAAAAATTTTAAACTTTTATGACAGAAAATAAATTTATTTATTTATATCTCAAACATATTAATTTTATTAGTAATTCAATCGTATTCATTGGCAAAAAACTTCAAATAACTCCAAGGCAAAATAAGTCAGAATTAGAACATTTTCATATAACTCTAAATTATGCGTTGTTCAAAATTATTCGAACGGTCAAAAACTTACAAAGAAAAAAATAAAATAACAATTTTTAAAAATAAGATATCGACGTTTAATGTTTATATGGGTCTTCTTTGGCCTTCAATCGCTGCCTCCAGTCTTTGATTCAGGCTATAAACGAGTTTCTGCATTGTCTCATGATTGATACTGCGCCATTCATTTTTGATCGTCTCAAAAAATTGATTTTTGTTTCTTCTTCCCCTTCAAAAGAGAATTTCTGATTCAAAACTAACCATAAATTTTAGATGTGATTAAGGTCTGGTCTTTATTGGGTGCACTCCAGTATGATCTTGTTTTTTAAGAAATAATCTTTGGAAATATTTGACGTGTGTTTTAGGCCATTATCTCGATGAAAGATATACTCTCGACCCACACCCGAATTTCCTATGGATTTATTCAGAGTTTGGGACATGATATCGACGTACATACGTACAGTCATTTTACAGCTGATTATTACAATTTCACGGCGACACGAGCGTTTTCCTGCAGCCGCTGCTTGAAGGTCAACCTCTCAAGAATTATTCTGAATGCTAAGGCGTAGGGCTGGCCACATGTGTGACCTTCGCGCCGTTTTCTCCCTTTCTCTGGCTACGGTCACACGAGCGGTTCTTCGCCGTTTTCTCTCGGCGGCCATTTCCCTCAGCGACCGTATCCAAACCACGGCCGACCACACGTGCGGTTTTTCTAACGCGAGCTCACTCATTTGTTTCTGCTTTCTAGTCCAACAGAGTGGCGAATTCAAACAGTTTATTGTGTGAAACTTTTGATACATTATAAATGCCTAAATAAAAGATTCATTCCATTTATTTCGTACTTGAAAACGAATCAAAAGTGTTTATAATTTCATTAGAGTTTTGGTTGTTTTTTTCTGACATTCTTCCCCTTCAAGTAAAAAAAAATTCAAAGATAAAAAAATTGATAGATTCTAAAATATTTCTTTAAAGTAAGAAGGTAATCGAAAGAATTCCTGCTTTAATTTGAACCATATTAATTCCTTTTATCCCCAACGCAATTTTTTTTCAAATTAAGATACAATGAGCAATAAATGTGCCGTGTAGCTGCAAAAGTGGCCATCTCCAAATAAGAAAAGTTTGGAGATAAATGGATTTTCTGTCACATCTACACTAGTCAAAATGAGATTTGAAAAATAAACTGCATGGCATTCGAAGCGTTTCGGCAATGCATTCTAATTACCAATTCATGATGGTGAGATGTTAAGAGGGTCAAATGGACATATAAACTTTGAAAGAACGTATTTTTGAAAAGTGGAGATGGTTACTTTTGCAGCTACACAACACAAATAGCTTATTTTAGTTATACTAACGTCTAGTTTTGAAGCTTCACGAGTACTATTTTGTGGCGTACTTCGTAACTTTGAACCGCGATCAGATGAAAAGGACAAAACAATCAATTTTTAAGAGAGTGATTATTAAAATTAGGTTGCAATTGGGAAAAGGTTAATACGTACAATTATTTTAAACAATTTTATTTAAAATTAAACAGAAAAATGTAAACATTTTACAAAAAAGCAATATAAAAGGACCAAAGAATGAGCTGAATGATGTGGAATAAAATAACTGAAATTGCCAATATTTCAACTGAAGTATTCACATCTGTGATCTAAAACTGGAAAAACAAAACTATGGAAGTTCAGGAATCATAGTTCATTATCCAAGTAGTATTCCTTAATATATTTATTTTAAATATCAAACCAGCGAGAGTGGTCTCCCCTAAACTTTCTCGTATACTTCTCGAAAAAGGTGCTGTTTCCCCTCCCCCAGCGTGGATAAAAAATTCGAACCTATTGTAACCCAGGATCCAATGACTATCAGAAAATATTTAGGTAAAGAATCAAATTCACAGATGTGTTCCGATTTCTACTCTTGCTGGCTCAAGGACAAAGTCGCATAATCCTCCCGCATGCACAAATTGCTACCAATACGCATGCGCATGGAGAATCGGATGAAAAAAAAGGCGTCAAGCAGGAGTCAATAAATATCGTGCACAGAAGATTGCGTCCAGTACGCATGCGCGTGGAGATAGCGGATTCGTTGGAGATGTGATTATACAGACCGACAGACAGTCAACCTTTTGACGGATTTGGTCCAACATTTTATACGGACCTACATTCCTGACGATAAAACTGTGTATGAAATTTTATCCATCTAGCTTTTCAAGTTTTTGAGTTATAGCGTTCACATGACCGCGGACATACAGACAGACAGACTTCCCTTTAACGGATTTTGTCCAAAATTTGATAGAAACCTACAAATTATGTTTAAAGACCACATACAAAATTTCACCCCCGTAGCTCTAATAGTTTTTCAGTTATCGTGTTCACAGACAGACATAATTCCAAAATTGTATTTTTCGGACTCAGGGAGGTCTAAAACGAGGGGATTCGTCAAAATCTCGAGTTCGAATTTTTTGACGATTACAATACTTTCTCTTTGTATACTTCGTATACGAGATAACAGAACACAATAGGGCCAGATTAAGTCCTGTATTAGTCTTTAGGCAAATGAATTTACGGGCCCTTCCCCTCTCCATAACCACCAAAGTTAGATTTTTTATTGATTTTAATTTAATATCTATATAAGCAGTTTTTATATAAATATAGTTATGAAAATTTTATGACATTTAATTGCTGGTCAGCTTCAAAAAAGTTAGTTTCTTTATCTCGCGTTTAAACAACATTAAATTTAAAAAATAATTTTTCTAACAAAACGGTAAAAAAAGCAACAAAATTAGTTTTAGTACATTCCAAATACTCATATACAAAGTTTGACAGGGGTCTTGACTTATGAATCAATCCGCCAACTGTAAGAAAACGATTGACCGCACATACCTGCAAGAAAAAATTGTTAAGAGAGTTCTGAAATTTAAACGGTACTTAATTTTAATTTAACTTCGTTCGAGTACATAGCCCTTGTAAACCAAATAAAAGTACAAATATTATATAACCCTGAAAATACCGGAAAAAATTTAGAGGCCTGAGGCCCCCGAAAGTTGCGGGGCCCCTTAGACAGTTGCCAAATTGATAATCCGGACCTGGAACACACGAAAATACCAACAGAAACCACCATAAGGGGCCGTCCACAAGTGATGTCACACTTGGAGGGGTTCGTGAATTGACAGATTGTGACAAGGGGGGGGGGGGTAACAAGAAGTGTGACATCACACATTTTGGTTAAAATAAAAACATTTAAAATCAGCAGATTAAATTTTGAAGATATTTTGAAATTACTAAAATCTGAGGGTACTTTTTTAATCGGGGCTAAAACAACTTTCATGTGATTTTTTTTCCACTTATATTCCTTTCTTTTCGAAAAAGGCTCAGGGTAGGTTTTGAGAATATGGTAGCAGCAGAAATTCTTCACCATTAGAAGAAAACCTCCCCCTGCTCACAAATGTCATTAAACCACATAGTTAAAGTTTGAAAATAAAATTTGAAATATGATCTATAACGTAGTGCTTTCTTTTTGAACTGCAAATATATGTTTATGTAATATAGCGTGACATGTGACAAGGGGGGGGGGAGGGGGTCAAAAATATTGAAAAAAGTGTGACATCATCTATGGACAGCTCCTAAGCAGCAAAGCGATTATTTCTCGCGCCTGAAAAATAGACCCGAGTGAATCGTTTTGCGGTCAAGGCTGACTTTTTCTCAAAAGGATAATTTTTATCCGTGATAACGGCAACACATTATAGCCTCAGGCAACTTGTCAGCTCAGAAACGAGTCTGTTGCAGAAAATTTTTCTCAAGAGAATACAATTGAAAGAGAATTGGAAAAAAAACTTTACTTTTAAATAGCCCTAAGTTTCTTAATGTAATTATCTGAATTGTATTTTAGAAAATAATCGACATATCTTTTTTCGATCAGTGACTTTCACTCCGGATCTAAAATATGCATTATTCAGGTGTGACCCACGTCGCACAGTGGTCCAGTTTCGGTTTGTAGCGCGACAAAAATCGAAATTTCGAGGTCGGCAAATGGATTTATTTTCTTTGGGTGTAGGTAGAGAACCGTTTGGAACCCTGAAAGCCATCAATTGTTTTGTATAAACACGAAGTCTCAGGAGGGTTCACAAGAGGCGGCGACAGAAATTTTCCGACGGGGGGGGGGGCAAGCAAAATTTATCTAATTTAGGTAACTTCAAAATAGCACATAATAATTCATTTTGTATTTAATTAATAGGTAGTTAAATATTAATTAGCGAATTCATTTACAATAATTAATCGGAATAATTAGCTATTTGTATAATGTCGTTGCAGTAAGAATTGTCTGACTGAACGACAGGCAATAATAGAAAATGAAGAATTATGAACATAAATCTCTTAGGAAATAAAAAATTCCAATGATATTGGAAAAAATTGCAAGATTATTTAAAATCATAGCAAAATAAAATATTAGCCGAAACAAGTGAAAATATTAACAAATTTTAAACCTATAAGCATATCTTCTATCTCTAGTAATAATAAAGGAGAATGATGGATGTGGTTCTCTTACAGGGAAAACCGCTGGACCTAAAGTACGAAATTCTGCATAAACCACTTGAGGGTGAGAATGCACCTCGGAGAACTTTTGAAATTTCATTTAGAATTTTAATTAATTAAAATTAAGAGAAATTTTCGTTTTTCCATCAATGACTTCCAAAAAATATTACAGCAAGAAAATCATTTTTACGCATCTGAAAGTTTAAAAAAAAGTACCTTCTAATGATTTCAATTGCCATACAGTTTTCCTCTAATTTTAATAAATTTTAAAATGTTTTAATATTTACAACAATTCTTTTTTAATTGTTAACGCACTAAACCATTTTCATTGCTTAAACAAATATTTAATTGTATGTTTCTCTTTCATTGTTGAAATATGAGGTAATATCTTAATACATTTTGCTTTCATATTTTATTTTAAAGATTTTTGTGGAATCTATATGTCTATCTATAAACCAAGTCTCTGAGATATTATAAATGTTAGAAATATATCCATTAACTGAATGATTATGGTTTTATCTTTTAAATCTTTTTTGGAATGTTTTAATCCAGCTATCATGCCGCTAGTCATAAAATGTGTACCTGTATTTTAATGTTAAAATCAAATGCAGACTTTACAAGAGGAATAAGAAAGTGAAGATAGTACCACAACATGGTATTAGAGGTTACACTGACATGGCCAGTTATTTGACTCCATTAGGAACATTTAGTAGACAATGAACAGAAAGAGGTCCAAGGTCACTAATAGAACATAGGTTAAATATCTACCAAATCTGAAGTTTAAATTTACGTTTAAGAGAACAATGGAGATAAAATGCTTATAATTTTGTTTAAGAACATTTCTTATTTATCACAATTTTAAAAGAATATAGCTATATTTTAAATTTAATTTTGCACATGCCCATCAAATATTGGGCTCCCAAGGTTGCCAAGCCATTTTTTCATAACTGTTATTATATTGCTCCCCCTTCTGTTACTACTTCATCGCTTTCTTCTCGAAAGGAATCTTGATAAACTTCATTAATTTTTCACAATTGTCCTATTTTTAAGCATGTGACAAAAGGACTAAACTTTAGCAGAGGAGCAGAAATTTTTCGCAGGGAGGGAGGGCAAGAAAAAATTTCTCTAATTTAGGTAACTTCAAAATAACACAATTATTAATTTTGTATTTAATTAAAAGGTAATTAAGTATTCATTAGCTAATTCAATACAATAATTAATTAATTTGAATAATTATATTATAATAGCGGCGAAGACAACTTGACGCCAAACTCAATGAGAGGTAACCTTGGTTTACGCCTTCCAATGCTGTTTAGTGTTGATGCGAATGATAATTTTGATCTCCCAGGGATGTTTTCTGAGCAGCCTAAACTGTTTTTTCCTACTTCTTGATTCATTTTCGTCCAAAAGTTAGGCCCAAATAGACGAGCTACCACTGGTTATAGCATACATCATATTTTGATTTCTAGATAAAAGGTTATAACTTTTTATGCTACTTAGAAGCAGTAGCGCGATTGGGAGTTATAAATGGGAGGGGGCAAAGTGTATAGACAACTAAAAGTACAGGGCAGAAACAAAATTTAATTCAAAAACTGGTAAGTTCTGGATGGCTCCAACGAAATTTGGACAGATAACTAAAAGTTGACAAATGAAATAAAATTTAACTCTTTGCAATGTAGGGGGAGGAGTCGATTCTATTCTCTAATCATTGCTACTGCTTAGAAGACATTGTTATGCCAAGGGAGTCATATAGTTTGGGAACAGGCAGTTCATTAGTTTTGAGCTGGAACAGAAGTCAGTTGTGAGTTGACAGTATAAAAGTGAGCTTAAATTTTTGACTTTTGCACTGTACATTCAATTAAGCCAAAATAGATGATATATCGTTGAAATTTCATTTGGGCCAGTGCCAACTCTACCCACCATTCCCCACTCATGTAATTATTTAAGTTTATGCCCATCATCAACCCTCTTGCCTCAGGAAATGTTAAATTCACGTCTCAATTATTCCAGAGAACTTTGAAGGTTACGACAGTGCAACATTGCATTTAAATACCATTTAAAAAAGATGTGTTAATTTAAAATTATCAAACAAATTTTCATACAACGAATAAAATAAAAATTATCAACTACATTGGATAAGGTTGTCGGTTCTAAATTAATTTCAAAACTTTTTATCTTTTTATGCATATCTTTTAGCAGGGGTGATTGTGGCTTCATGAAAAAATACCTGAAATTTTATCAGGAAAATGGAACGGATATGTATTCATTCATTACAGCGCAGATTCAACTTTTGCATGCAATTTTTAATATGCTTTTTTCACATAAGAAATTGATTTCATTTATTATTTATGGCATTTTCTAAAAATTCATTGGGATTAATTCAGCATAATCCAAAGTAAACACCAAGAATATATGAAAAAAAAAATTCCACTAAACCTAATTTTTTTTGTCCTTTTTTTTCATATTTCTCATAAAAATAGTTTCATATTACTACAAAAATAATTACTGATGAAATGATCTTTTTAAGAAAGTTAAAAATAGGTCTTCTAATTATATTTTAAATAAAACATTTCATCCTAGAACTCCGTAATATGGATTACAATTTGTGTAGTACATAGTAGAAGCCGAAATTGCGTAGAAACTATGGAGAATCTGTAGTAGCTTTAGCCTTTGCCACTCTTAAGTATCAGAAAATACCGGAATTTCGGTATTAAGGATGAAGAAAATACCGGATTTCCCATATAATACCGGAACACAATCGCCCCTGCTGTTAGACAGCAACATAAATTGCACTCCCCGTCCCCACTTTCTGGAGGTGTTTCATTTCAAGTAATGTCCTCGGATCAAAAAGTTCAATATATTGAAACCAAGAAAAGCCTTTATGCCATATAGGTGGTCAAAGGCTTTTACCAATAATCCAAAGAAGACAAACAGGAATGCTTTGCTAGGTCTCTTTAACAATTAATGGGTTTGACTCAGTATGAAGATTTTTGTCCATAATGATGCACTTTTTTTAAAAGGGAGAAAATACCACATAATTGAAATTTGATTTCGATCAAGATTTTGGGCATCTAATAAACTCAAGCACCAGAAATAACGATAAAAATGGAGGGGGGAAGAGAGATAGGGAGCTTTCCAGCCTGCAACATAGATAAAAAAGGGAAGATTGGGGCAGAACATTATATCAAATATAAGGTCAAAGGTCACAACTCTTCAATGCCCCCAACCAAGTTAACTCGTGCTCTAACCATAGAGTTAATTTAAATCTGTGTGGTAACTGGTTGATGATGCAACACTAAGGTACAGGACTTTTTACAATCTAATATTGAATGGAAATGACCATTATTATATTTTAAAACAAAATTTTTCGTTTCATAATGACATGAAAGACTGATATTAATAACTACTAGGTAATGCAAACACATACAAAATAAAACAGATAACTAAATTTTTTAATATAATTTATTTTATGATTTTACACAAACAGCTCATATGTACAAAAAGATTATACTTTTACACACTGGAATCTCTAAATTCAAGATGGCCCCTCAAATATAAAAAAAAATACCAATTGAAACTGATCTCAACCATAATTCATAAACTTACAAGCTACATGTCCCAAAAAGTAAAAATGATTGAAATTAATTTATTTAAAATCTAAAAATTTTTTCTGATCACAAGTGCACATTTTTAAACATAAAAATATTTAGGTTTAAACTCATCAGGTAATTTTCATGTACTAATATTATTTTAAAAGCATTTCAGCCTACTTCATTGCATAAAAAAAAATTTGTTAAAAATTATTTTCCTTTTTTTTTTTTATAAAAATTTTTTCTTTGCCTTTTTTACAAATAAACCATATTAAGTACAAAAAATAATAATTTTATAGTCAAGGCTGCCTTGAACAGAATTACAAACATAATTAAGACAAAATACATTATAAATGTAGGAAATTTTATTATAAAATAACTCTTTTTCTAAAGTAAACAGCAAACACTTAGACCATTACTGAAAATTTAATACAAAGCACAGATTGAATTGAATCATGGAAACTATTTTCACTGCTAATCTAGATATCATGTTGCCACAGAAACAGATCTTAAACTATTTTTAAAAGACAATATTCAGAGGAAATCAATTGAAGTTTATTACAATGGCACAACATCCATTAGTTTCTTTCCTCTGATAGAAATTAAGCCTGTTTCTATAGCAATTAATGCAAACCAAAGAAGTGGGTATAGCTTAAATGATAAACAGTGAAATGCAACATTTACCTTTGTACACAATCAACAAAAAGCAAGATGCTAGGTCAAACAGCAATATTGTATAAATAAGTGCACAGTAAAAAGTAATTCACAGAAAGTACATCACACAAATTGTATTTGTTAGTAAACTTCAATATTGGTATATCACACTTTTAAGATTCATCAGGAGGCAAATGTACTTCAGGGTAAGGTTCCCTCGGTGACGGATGAGGGGGGAGGAGATATATTTCATCATAATTGCCATCAACAACAGCTCTTTCTGCAACACCACTATTTGCTGGTGGAGATCCCTCAAGGCCATCTGCTGCTAAATTAGTAATTGACTTGCTTCTGACACACTGAAAATCAACATGGCGGCTTTTAGCCTCTTCTTTTTCCCAAGACATTCGAAGGAATGGTCTTTGGACATAGTTGTAAATCACATCTGCTCTACCTCCAGGACGGCATTTGACTTTCTCTTTGTGAGTAGGATAACCCTCGATGCCCAATCGAATCTTTTTCAACCCACGCTCTTTGAGAACTTTCTTTGCAACATCTCGGTTTTCAATATACTTGAAGAAACGATACATTTCTGTGCTGTATATAATCTGTGAATGCTCCTCTCCAGTCTGAGGGGGATAATCTTCATCCCAGTCAACAACATCATCATCAAGTAATACAACAATCTGACATTCACGATCACCTCTTTGTGCTGATGCCACCATGACAGGCAGTATTAGCTCTTCTAAGAAGTTCTCAAACTGTCTCTGTGCACCTTCATTAGATAATTCATGTAGAAAACCCCTGAGATTATGACATCTGATGGTTTTTGCATCAAAAGGAATCAGAAGATAATCACAAGCATCACGCAGTTCAGTAACAGAAACATTGGGAGGACATCGGATGACCCCAGTTTTATAGTATTCCAATACAGCTCGAAAGACTAATGCAGATATTCCTTCTCCAATTTCATACTCTCCTCTTTCATTAGGACGGGTAATATTGTTCTCTAGAGATGATCCAAACATTCGGCCAAGCATTGTGTCAGGGTAATCAGCAAACAAAGCAGGGTCAACAACAATTCGGGTATTTTCAACCACTAAGGTTACCCGCTCTTCGCTAGCAGGAGTTGCTAACCCTTGATTGGTAGAGTTGGATGCTGAAGATGACATTGGTTTTGGAATTTACAATTCCTAATTACCACCCAACAATGTTTCAAATTTCTGAAAAAATAAATTTAAAGATCAAAAGGTATTAGAGTCACTGTTATGATATAATTAATATTAATCATAGGAAAAACAAAGAACATGGGCATATTCTCATCTAGATAGGTAAATAGAAACACAATGTTTTGAATATTATTATATTACATTTAAAAATGAGCAATTACAGTACAACCTCGATTAACTGAGGTTTCTGTTATTCGAGCCAATAACAAAGTCTGTTTTTCCACCTCCTGAATGAGCCCTGAAAAAGACCACACTTCTTAGTTCACTGTCCGTGCTACAGGCTCTTCTACCCCCCAAAACACTCAACTTCCAAGAAACATTGAAGCCTGAGAAGTCAACAACGAACAATGCTTTTGTTAGGAGTGATCGAAGCAATGAAGAGGCATTACAAAAAGAAACTTATCATCTTAAATTTATCTCATAATCTTAAATGCGAAGAAAATCTAAATGAAGCTCTGAAAAAAATAAATGTGAAAGACGTCATCTATATGATTGCCCAGGCATGGCAATTAGTAAAAGCAGCTACGATCCGAAAATCATTCCACAAAATAATTGTTCAAAAGAGGAGAGAGGATGAATCCCAGCAGACTGAAAACCCAACGACAGACAGAGAACTTTTTGAGATTATCAATGGCATTGAAGGGTGTGAAGAAGTTTTGGAAGAGGACATTTTCGAGTGGCTGGATATTGAAAACCAACATCCAAGTTTTCAAATCCTTAATGATGAAGAAATTATACAAGCCATTGATCCCTCATCGGACATTAATGATGCTGACAATGAGGACCAGGATTTTGAGGATTTAAGGACTATAAGTCATACTGAAAGTGTCCAAGCACTAACAACTGCCCTAAAATATTTGGAGCAAAGAAGCGATGTTACACCAATAGATCTTCTGTTGCTAAAAAATTGGCATGATCAGGCAGCCACTGATAGAAATTCTGGACTTTTGCAATGAAAGGTAACAGACTATTTTTTAAAAAATGTAAATTTAACAAATAAATGCATATTAAATTTAAAAAATACAATATTTTCTTGAGATTTGTGTTATTTTTGAAAATGCATCTTTCAATATTTAACTTCGTATAGTTAAAAAAATTTCAATTTGCTTTTTGAAATTTACTACTAGTAGTTGATTTCCTTTTTAAATTTGTTGAGCTGTGAAATTTAACTTTATATATGTTTAGTTTTATCATTTAAAAAAACGTTCTGTTGTTTTTTATTTTAAAAGATGTTAGACAAGCACAGCGAGCTTTTATACACAGTTTCTATTAACCAAGATTTCCGATATCCAAAATACTAGGAGTCCCAATTAGCTGGGATAATCGAGGTTCTACTGTACTTGAAATTCAATAATTATCATCATTATATCACAAGTATTTTTTTGAAAGTAAATAATAATTAGAATCAGGAAAAATATATGTAGGTACTACTGTACTCAGTTTATAAGTTCACTGGATATAGAACCAATATACTGTATTCACTGTTCAATGAAAGGATAAATGATACCTAGGGTGTAGTATTGGGCCGCGCCGGCTTATGTGTTGACGTAAATGCAGTAATATTTTGTCTATGCAGAGCAGTCCCAAGACTTTCAGGCAACAATATTTGATTTAAAGGTACGAGAGAGGTAATCTTTGATTAAAAGATATGTGGCATGTGTAGTCCCTTGCCTTTCGACACTCAAAAGGCTAGTGAAGATGAAAATACAACTTATTCTTAAAATCAAGTAAAATTAAGAAAGCATGACAAGAATACATAAAGTTGCCGATTATAACAAATACAAAACTAAGTGAATGTAAAATGCTCGAAGAAAATAAGCATGCAATATAAAACAAAAAAAAACTCTCAATAAACAGATTACAAAGTTAAATACTTATTATAACTCAAAATAGAATGATTCAAATAACACTCAGCTTTAAATTTTATCATCATAATTTTCTTCCAAGCTTTCAAGAAGAAAAAAAATCTGTTCATACACTTTCAATTGAGGTAAATAATATTTAGGTTAACCTATCACTTTTATTAATATCTCAAGTTTTAACACATTACCAGCAGGGCAGGTTTTAACATAAGGAGACCCTAGAGGGACCACAACAATGGGTTGATGACCATCAAAGGAAACTGTTATGCGTTCATCAGACTTCTGTCCCTCTTAATAAATAGTGGACCACAATATATGTTTAACTACAACTGTAAATTTATACTTATGTATATCAATAAATTATAGATGCTAAAATGCAAGTTAATGAATATGACTGATTTTTTTTTCATTTTTATGCAATTAAAATGTTTTGTTAATTTAAAAAAATATTTTTTCTATCCAATTTATTTGTGTTTAGTTAGATATAAGAATATACCTAATAAATTTTTCTTCACGTACAGATGCTAGGCATCCATGTGCTGACCCTTTATACCACATAATATTTGACAGATATTTAAGAGAATTTACAACATATTTAAATACAGAAAAATCTGCAAGAAGCCATAAAGTTTGTTACTGAAGCATACAATTCCTTTTAAGAAACAGTAAAATAAAAAATTTATACTTTAAATAAAAATGATTAATCTTTTATCAAGAAAGATGAAAAAGAATGACACTAAATAAAAAGGAATTATCTAAAAATATTCTTTCATTTGTATCTAAAAAACTGCAATTCTAAAAATATTTTGTGTGTGATTTTAATAAGAGAATCTGATGAATATTCCAAGTTGTATGAAAAGGTTTTCCAAGAACTTATAATTTGAGATAATCATGCATTTTAAAAGATAATTCTTCAAATTTTGCAAAAAAGCCATGAATAGAATTTCAGGATAAGTTCAAAGAATCTTTTTTTAATACATTGAAAAAAAAAAGACATTGGTAACGGAAAATAAATCCCAGTACATTTCTATAAATTACTCTTCATGTATACTCCAATTAGAGGGCAGAATGTTTTATTTCACACAAAAATCAGTCACACTACGTATTAACAACATATTTTCGATAATTTAGTGTTAAATTTCTTTATAAAATCAACTTAATTTGGAGCCTTTGGCAAGTCAGCTACCTTTTAAAAAGTAAGGTAATAAGCTACATTACGAAAGCACAAAATCAATAATCAACACAAAATTATCGAACTTCAAGGAATAAATATATTCTGTGTGAGTACAAATTAATATAAAAATTACTTTAAAAATGATCATTGATAAAAACAACACTTACTAATGCATTACATATATAATTTGGATTTTCTAAATAAAGAGAAATAGTTGCTTCATGGTTTCTGGTTTTATAAGTTTTATTTTTTTTCTTGAAATATTCGGTTCAATAATAAAAATCTGATAAAATTTCACAAGTGGTACTTGAACTTCAGATTTAGATTTGAGTTTGTTTTGAATGGAAAGACTCGATGGTTCTCGATTCAGTACATGGGGAAATGTTAAACGTAAAATGCAGACGAAGTTGAAAACGTCTGACAATAATTTTTACTCACAGTCCCTCTTCAGCAAAATTTGTGGCACAAAAAAATAAATAAATAAACAGATAAGTTTTTGAGTGAGTTTAGAAATTTATTATGAGATGTATATAAATTTAAAAGACTATAGAAATTTAAAATAATTGAAATATTTTCATTTTTCAAATGAATTTAAGTTACAATTTTGTATTTCAGAAGGAATGATTGCAGTACAAAATACCAAGATTCTATAACTGCTGTTTTATAACTATGAAAACTTCATGATTGGTTGCTATCAACAAAAAATTCAAATTATAATATTTATTTTAAAAATTAATAATTTTCCTTTCTTTCGAATAATCTCAAGTTAGGGAAACATCTCTCTACTATTGTGGTGGAAACATTTCCCTAAAAGGGAATATTCAGACGTAGAAGAAAAATTTTTCCAATGTAGTATTAATTGGCAGCAGTCTGAATACATCCTTCGTTCAATCAATGTTCAATGTTAATAAGAAAACCACAATTTTTTTATGGTTTGGTTTATGTATACAAATTTAACTTCACTTTTATTTTGTGTCTCTAACTTTGTTGTTTCTGATGTGATTAGGTAAATATGACCGTGTCCTTTGTCATGAAATATGGGCACCACTTAATTGGGTAGTTCTCTAATAAACGCTGTTCACCAAAATAGTTTTGGTATTATGGATGAGCTAGTGTCATTTCTGCTTGTATCCGCAAACGTTGGATCTATATTTGAAGATGTAAGTATGATGAACAAAATTGTACTAAGTTTTATCCATGGTAATTAATGCCATCCTATTTCCATGTATGCGTTGCTAATTAGATTTAACTAGTTTACTTCTTTTTTATTCTGTGTTACGATCAGTCTGTAATTACTGAATCTTATTTTTTAACAACGATTATGATTTTTTAAAGGATATTTTCCCTTGTCCAGATATGCACATATATATTTTGCTGGATTAATGATTATTTGCATTTATTTATAGTTTATTTTAAAAATGGATTACTCTTGTGTTTTTGTGTGTTTTGATATTTTTTAATCAGTGCTTTTGATTAAGTTGTTTTGAATTTTATTCTCATTGTAGACATTTTACTACCACCAATCTTGAGTAGATAAAAATTCAAAAGAAATTATAGAAATTTTTTTGTTACATTTTGATTTTTATTTATACTTGATTTGCTTGTTTTTGTTTTCCTTCTAAACTTGTATATGTCTGATAGCTGAAAAATTATTTAAACCTCTTTTTTGTCATTTTATATATCAGTATTATTGTGTTATTTGGTGATTAGATAGGCAATAGTTACTGTTTATTGTAGTTTAATTTTAATTTACTCATTTAATAATTGAAGGATGCCTTATTATAATCAAATACTCTTTTTACTATACACATAAATATTTTTACTATACACATATAATAATAGTTACAGTTTTATTTCATTCATTTTATATTTGAAGTATGCCTTATTATAATCAAATATTATTTTTACTCTCATAAATAAGCTTCCGATTGATCCTGTTAAGGATATTATGTAATAAATTATTTTCTTATATCTTAATAATTTTTTGTATTCATGTCCTTACCGTTCTAACGAGCGAGTAATTAATGGAATTTTTAAAAATTATCTTTTACATACTGCTTGGATTTACTCAATATAACAATATTTCATTTATTTTTGTGTACTAAGTTCAAAGTGTTTCTAAATAGTAATAAAAGTTTTTGAATTAAAGCAGAGTAATACTTATCAATAATTAAGTATTTCAGTGCTTCAGTTATTACTATACTTTTTCTTTTCTTTATTATTTAAATTTTGGTTTCCTTAATTTTGGTTTAAAATGTAAAATTTTGAATATATTTTGTCAGAAAAGAACAAAAGAATTTTGTACAGTTGGAAAGTGCTGCATGTATTTAACAAATATTTTATTAATATATATTTGAAATTACACATATTTAAGGCACAATAAGTTGGAATTCCTGTCAATGTGGAGGGAAAAAATTACTTTCTCGATTTTGGAAATATTCTTAATTGGTGCTAATTAGAAAGTGTGATAATTGCACATATAGATTGGTTTATTGTTTTCTGGCCATTGATTTTTTTTCTTAAGATTTTCTCTCAAACAAAAATAGGAACTGATTTCTTGTATCTAATCAGCTAGAATACCAACATAAACATATATTTTTTTGTCTGTCATTATAGTGGTAGCTTTTAGTGAGCAGCTATTCTTCTGTTAATGTTATCCCATTTATATTTGTTTGGTGTGATGTCAAAGGGATATTTAGTATCTAATAATATTCATACATCTCAGTAACCATTACTCTTACAGAAAGTCATCGCATTATACTCAACATTTTTAGTTTTTCTTATAAAGTATTGCTATCTTCAAAAAATTCAACTTTAAGATTTTGGTGAATCTCCATGTTTTAGACCTCCCCGAGTTTGAAAACGCAATTTTGGAATTATAACTCTCTTTCTGTGAACATGATGACTCAAAAATATCTTGAGCTGGATGAATGAAATTTGGTATGTAGGCTTTACACCTAATTTGTAGGTTTCTTTCAAACTTGGGACAAAATCTGTCCATGGGAAGTCTAGTCTATCTGTCCGTGTTCATGTACACTGAAAACTTTAAACAATTACCTAGATGAATGAAATTTGGTACTACACAGTTTTTTCATCAGAATTGTAAATCCTTGTCTAATTCTATACCAAATCTATCTACAGTTTGACTGTCTGTATATTCGCATGCATGCAAACGCAATAAATCCAAAACGCAATGACTTAGATATGTGGTCTTCAAACCATAACTGTAGATCTGCATCAAATTTTGGCTTCAATCGGCCAACTGAAAGGTATTCAAAATACATATTCAGTTTTCTTCTACATACTATGACACACAAAATGCACTATATTGTGTATTGCCGTGCACGTGGCGCATTTTACTCCCGTATGTATTCTTTCATCTTGCAGATGTTTACAAGGACAATATAAATCTGAGTACTTGTTGTGGTCATGGCCTTAAACCTCAACCTATCCCACAGTGATCCGTCTACCTGAAAGGGGTTGTCGATCCCTATGTCCTTGACGAAGGTCTACAATTTTTCTGCAGAGGGGTTGATAACACCTTTGTTAGGGAGTAAATTAGAAAGTCTTGGGGAGACCACTGTTGCTGGCTATTTTCAGATGTTGTGAAAATTTTAAGTTCGGTTATGTAATAATTTTAAGATAAAAATGTTTTAAGAAATATGCTTTTATTATTCCAGTTAAAAGTAGGAAATATTTTTTTATCATAAATCTGGAGCTCAAAACAAGCTGGTAAGGGCATATGGTGCTGATAGAAATACTTTAAGTAGACTGGAATTTTAATGAAGTACGCAATAGATTTCAGTTTTTAAAGAATGCTGAGGAATTTTCTTTCTTTTCATTCTTTGTGACTCAATTTCCATATCCTATTGTTTTCAGAGTCCTTATATTTTTGTTTTCACCTCCAGATTTTTGATAAAAATTATTTTAAGTACACTAATAAAAGAATGGTTTTTAGAAGATATCTATATTTTTTTATTTTGTACTTTTTAATTAATATATTTTATTATTATAGAATCTTGTAATCCATGTTTGCTCTAATTCATTCCCAGATAGTGCTTCTCATACGGAATCAAAATTTAATTAATTCATGTTTAAAATATTGTGTTTTTACTCATTAGGAAATGAATAAAAAATCAATTGCTATTTTCTATTTTTACAAACATGAAACAAATCAAAATAATTTCATGATATTAAAGTTGATAAGTTGCATTCTAACTTGTTAACATGCTTGTTCAGTGACGATTTAATAAAGTTGTAGTTAATTATTGTAGGAAGTTTCTCAATATTTTATTTCAGCTCAAAAATCTAGTAGTAAAATTGCAGATTTGTTGAAAAAAGGGTGGGGACAGCAATCAGATGAAGTATGTGTTGGAATTTAAGATTTTGGATAGCTAAGCATGTGGTTTCTAATTGGTAGACAGTTATTATTAGCCAGTGGGTGTTCTTCCTTAACTTTTCATTATATTTTCACAATATGGAACATTTAGTGTTTAATTTCATTGTATATTTATAGTGAAGTGAATTTAAATTTTTAGTTTAAAATTTGACATAGATCTCAATTTTGGTGTTAATATCATATACTGAAAATTTCCCCTCTAGCTTGTTCCATTTTTATGCTACTATGCTCACATATACATGAATAGACAAAGAGCCAACCCATTAAAAGTAGTCCAAAATTTTGAAAGATCTACAATTTTGGTGATAAAACATGCCAAATTCCATTCATATAGATCATTGCATTTTTAAGTTATTTTTATACAAAAATAGTGTGGCAGACAGACTTGTTGATCAATTTTGTCCAAGATTTGTTACAGATGTACAATTTGGGCTCCATTTTTGAATAACTTCGTTCACAGACAGATGGATGTGATTCTAAAGAGAGATATGAAATGGGAAGATTTGTCAAAATCTCAAGGTCAAATTCTGTTACAATACTTTTTCTCTCTGTATGTCATATACAAAAATGTTAAATGGGGGGATTAAAATAAATGTTTTCATGTAGAAATTTCTATTTTTTGCCACTTCATTATTTAAAAGGTGGTCATCTGAGATCTAAAGGCAATAAGCAATTTTTCTGAATTTAGTTTTAAACAATATGAAATAAGTATATTATGTTTTTTATAACTGTTTCCACAGTATAATTTCTTTTACCTGTTGTTTAATATTTTAAGTCCTAATGTTATTTACATTAAGCATTGCCAACATGAAAATGAACTTAAAGTTAAATTCATTGGAGGATTGATTTCAGTTGTAAGCAGAAAAAATAAAAACTATTACTGTATCAGGGTAGATTTTTTTTTTCTTATTTAATGTATAGTAACTTAAAATTTCTATTGTATTTCAGCCAGAAAATCTTCTGAAAACATGGCTTAAAGAATTCCTATTGGTAATGTGAAAATAAATTCCTTCTGTACTTATTTTCAATTGTATAATTTTATTTCAAGTGGATTAAAATTTTCAATTAAATCTAAATTGTGTTAACTTTATTTTAAATAGATTTTTTACTATATAAGAAATTACCTTCCCCCTTGCAGTTGAATGCTTGAATTGTAATACTGTAGAATGTTGATTATCAAATCTGAGCTTGACTATCAACTGAGGTCTCTGTTAACTGAGCTACTGCCAGAAAATTGAACTGTTTTTCATTTTTTTAATAAAGTGATCGAAATTTTCAAAAAATAGGTGTCAAAGTTGGCATTGATAGAGTATGTAAAATGTCGTTATCGGGAGCTGATTTTTTATAGGTCAAGAAGTTATTTATAGAAAAAAATAAGATCAGTAGTGATGTGAAAAAAATTCCATGCATTTTCATGAAAAAATTGGCCCTGTAAATGTATTGAAAAGTTTCATGTTGTTGAGTGAGAGAATGAGAACATTCTTAAAGAATCATTGGAAAAATGCAAAGGAAACAGCAAAAATCGGTAACATTTGCGAATCCTCTTATCTTTTAAAAATGCATGCAAGAAGTTTAATAACTAATAAAAGTATTCTTTAAAATGTTAATACGTGGTAGTACTTGCGGATTTGTTTTTATAATTTCGAACAAACAATTTTGAAAAACTTTGCTGGAAAAAAAAGCTGCAATTCAAAATTTAGTCACTGTTAAGTAAGTTTTTGTTATGGTCCCAGTCAGCTCGGATAATTGAGGTACTTTTGAATGTATGTTCTTTATTTAGTAAATGCTTTATCATTTGAATAATTTGATTCAAAATGAATATCCAATTTACGCAAGTGTAAATTCATTAGACTAAAATTATTTATGAGAAAAGAAGTAATTACCGTCTAAATTATTAATAATCTTGGGATATATAAATATTAAGAGTAAAAATAACTTGTACTTTTAACACTGTTAGTTTTGAAACTACCGAGAAAATAATTCTACAAAATCAATACTTAGATTTTAGCTAATTTTACTCGTGTTTAAGACATAATTAGTGTTTGAAATTTTCAAAAATCTGCTATATGTTTGGCTGCTCTAATATTTATTTTTTTAGTGCCCATGTAAGTCTATAACTTTTTTTTTTAAATATGGAAACTGTTCCACTTACTTCTTTTGAATTTGAAACACATATTAGTACTGTGGCTAATTGTAACTGAATTGTTCCCATATGTGATTGCTTCATGATGATATTATTGTCTTTAATATTTAGCTGCTATTTCTGCGGAAAAAGTAACACCTGTTTATGTGTCCTGGGCGCGATAACGCTAACTGTTGCGCAACTGTAATAGTGTGTGTTTGTAATTAATTCTCTTAATATATGCTTTTTAAATCGAAAGTCTCAATACATGAATTTATATATTGTAGCTGAGAGCACTGATAATGATTGAAATTGTTTAATAAAACTTCTTTTGCCTAATGTATTCTATTGTTTTGAATTTGCTGATTGAAATTAAATCTCTTCTCTCTCTTTTTATTGACTTAAACAACATTTGAAAATGAAGTTATATATTGTTACAAAGCTATAAAGTCGTTTCCCTGAGATGCTAGACTTGGCGACCTTGGCGACAAATTTGGCAACCATTTTGGTGACTTGGCGGCAAAGTTGGCGACCTTGGTGACAAAGGGAATTTTCTAGAAGGACCTCAAACTTTCCACTTATTTCTACTGCTTTCATGAACTTTCTAGAGATTACGTCACTTCCTACATAATGATGTCACTTCCTGTTGAAAAGTATAAAGGCAAGCTCTCAAGCCAAGAAGGGTTGGTTGGATTTTGATCAGCAAGCAAGCTGGTGAGCTAATAAGAAACCTTTGAGCGCTGTATTGAGATTTAATGATAATCTCTGTTGTGAATTCTTAATAGTGCTGTGTAATATTTGTGCTACGTTTCTTTTCCTATATTTTTTTTTAGTCCTGCTTATTGGATTGCATTCACGTACACCCACAAGACAATTTTGTCACATTTGGTGTCAGGAGTGGGGCATTTTTGATTTTTCCTGTGAATGCCAGGGACCGGACCTTTGACCAGAACGATGGACAAGCAATTTGAAAAGCTGTTTGCCATGATGGCAGAAATGAAGGCTGGACAGGAAGAGATGCGGGTTGCACAGGCCGGATTGGAGCAGAAAATGGAAGCTGGGCAGGAAGAGATGCGATCCGGACAAGAGAGAATGGAGAAAGGACAAGAAGAAATGAAAGGATTGATTGACGAGGTGAAGGGTGAGGTCCAGAGAAAGATTGATGAAGTAAAGGCAAAAGTTCAAATGAAGGTCGAGGACGTGAAGAGCGAAGTTAAAGGGAAGATTGAGGAGGTGGAGCACAAAGTTCAAGGGAAGATTGGCGAGATTGAGAGGCTCAGTGAACTCGAGGATAGACCATTCAGTTTTTCGGCAAGTCCAGAATTCATGCATACCAGACCGACTATAAAATCCTTGACATTTGACGGACAAACATCATGGACAATCTTCAAGACTCAGTTCGACGTCGTCAGCTCTACAAATGGATGGACGGACTTTGTGAAAGCCAGTCAACTTGTGGCATTGCTCCGAGGATCAGCGGCGGAGGTTCTTCAAGGAATTCCAGCTGATAAGTTGTCGGATCTAACGACCATCGAGAAGGCTTTGGAATCCAGATTTGGAGACAGCCATCTGACGCAATTTTATAGAACTGAACTGAAAACAAGAAGACAGAAACCAGGAGAAAGCCTTCAAGAATTGGCTGCCGATGTGGAAAGACTAATGAGCCTGGCCTACGCTGAGTGCCCTCTGGATGTTCGGGAAAGTTTAGCAGCTCAGTACTTCGTCGACGCCATCAGAGACGAAGACACGCAACATTCAACCAGATTGATGGACGCAAAAGATCTGAAATCATACCTGGCTTATAGTATGAAATATGAGGCCGCGAGAACTGTTTCCAAGACATCCAGACACGTCAGATCAATGGGGACGGAGGATCATACGAGTAGAGAAAGAGATAAATTTGAATTCTTCTTCAACAGACTGAAAAAATTATTAAACAGTAGTATTTCTGGAAGGAAGAACACTCCTCGGCGAAGCCCGAATGTCACTTGCTGGAAGTGCAGCAAGAAGGGGCACGTGCAGAGGGAGTGCCAGGCGGTTACTTCGAACCAGGAAAACTAACAAATGGCTGTCTTGCGGGGCGAAGGCTGCCTTCTCTGAATAGAGCCCCTGAAGTAGGATCGAGAGTCTCCTCGCTTAGCGGAAAGAGAAATGGACTCTACTTGGAAGGATCTATTTGTGGTATCCAGTGTTTGATGTTGGTGGATACAGGTGCAAACGTCACTCTTTTAAGAACGTACCTGGCACAAAAATTGAAGGAACAGCTTATTTACACGGCTCCTAACATTTCTTTAAAGACCGCCACTGGTGAAAAAACAGAAATACGAGGAAAACTGGATGCATCCATTGAATGTGGCTCGAGAAAATTTCATCACAGAATCTACGTAGCTGACATCACCGATCCCTGTATTCTCGGCCTGGATTTCCTTCAAAAATTCAACTTCACAGTAGATCTGGAGAAGAACGAGATACAGACAGGAGGAGAGGAAATTCCTCTGTTTTCAGCTAGTGTACAGCATTAAAGTTGTGCTCCGTATTGGTCAAAAAGAGAACTATAATACCAGCAAAATCAGAATGTCTTATCCAGGGAATTCCCGAAGTTCCTGGACAGTTCAGATATGCTGTAACAGACTTTCATAGCCAAGTTCCCCAGAAGGGTGTTCTTGTGGCAGCCACACTGATTGATTTGGAAAGGGAAGCCATCCCCGTTAGAGTTCTGAATTTGAATAATACACCCAAGATTCTGGACAAAGGAGCTGTTATTGCGACCTGCGAACCAGTGGTGGATATCGTCGCTCGTCCTCAAGAATTTTCTGAAGCACAACACCTTTCGTCAATTTTGGAAAGTCTTGAAATGCTGAATGAAAAACAGCGAAGAGAAGTAAGGAAGTTACTTAAAGAATTTCAGAACTTGTTTTCAACCTGTGACGCTGATGTTGGCCACTGCAATATGACACAACATAGAATTAACACAGGTGACCATCCACCAATCAAGCAATATCCAAGGCGTTTGCCTCTTTCAAGAAAAGAAGAAGCAGATCATCTAGTTAAAGACATGGTTGATAATGGGATAATTGAGGAATCGTCAGGCCCTTGGGCTTCACCTATTGTGCTTGTTAAAAAGAAAGATGGATCACACGATTCTGTGTTGATTACAGGAAACTGAACGAAATTACGAAGAAGGACAGTTATCCCCTACCACGAATAGACGACACCCTGGATGCTTTGAATGGAAGTCAGTGGTTTACGACACTGGATTTGAAAAGTGGATACTGGCAAGTTGAGATCCGACCTGAAGATAGAGAGAAGACAGCCTTCACCACCGGACAAGGACTTTGGCAATTTAAGGTAATGCCTTTCGGACTTTGTAGCACCCCAGCAACATTTGAGAGACTAATGGAGACAGTATTACGTGGACTAACGTCTGAAGCCTGCTTAGTGTATCTAGATGACATTATAATAGTAGGGCGAACATTTGAAGAACATCTAAATAACCTTCATAAAGTATTCCTGAGGCTACAGAAAGCCAATCTAAAGTTAAGTCCCAAGAAATGCAGGTTTTTCCAAAAGGAGGTTACTTATCTCTGACACGTTATTTCAGCAGAAGGAGTAAAAACTGATCCAGGAAAAATTAAGGCAGTAGTTGATTGGCCTCGTCCAGAGACGGTACACGATGTCAGAAGTTTCCTTGGACTGTGCACCTATTATCGTCGTTTTGTGAAAAATTTCTCCACAATAGCAAGACCTCTACATAAATTAACTGAAGCTAAATCAAATTTTAATTGGACAGAAGAATGTGAGAAATCTTTCAATAGTTTAAAGCAGGCTTTGGCATCTTCTTCTATTTTGACCTACCCCCGGAATGACAAGGATTTCATTTTGGATACGGATGCTAGTAATGAAGGAATAGGAGCCGTTCTGTCCCAGAATATAGGAAACGAAGAACGTGTCATCGCTTACTTCAGCAAGAGCTTGGGTAAGCCAGAAAGAAATTATTGTGTCACACATAAAGAATTACTGGCCATTGTTAAATCTATAGAGCATTTCCATCACTACCTCTATGGACGGAAATTTCTTCTGAGAACTGATCATGCTTCCTTAAGATGGCTTTTGAATTTTAAGGAACCTGAGGGACAGATAGCTCGCTGGATCCAAAGACTTCAGGAGTATGATTTCGAAATCCAGCATCGCAAAGGGACCTCTCACGGAAATGCAGATGCCCTTTCTCGAAGACCCTGTACAGAAAGCTGCAAACATTGCACGAATGCCGAGAAAAAGTTCGGAATGGAGATAGATATTTCCGTGAAAGTTTTAACAACGACATCTGTAGATCCCTGGTCTTCATGTGAGATCCAAAAGGCACAGCTAGAAGATCCTAATATTAAACCAATTTTGGAGAAGAAACTATATTCGGCTGATCGACCATCTTGGCAAGAAATCGCTCCGGAGAGTCCCGCAACGAAACGATACTGGGCTCTTTGGGACTCCTTACATCTTAAGGACGGTGTTCTATACCGTAGGTGGGAGAGTGATAATGGAAGCTCCTGTCGATGGCAACTAATTCTCACAAAGAGTAGAATTCCAGAAGTTCTGCGAGAGAGACTCATGACAGCGCAAGTGGAGGGCATTTTGGCGTCATGAAAACTTTAAGCAAAACACGAGAGCGATTTTATTGGGATCGACTTCGTACCGACGTTGAAAATTGGTGTAGAGAATGGCATGCTTGCAGAGCCCGAAAAGGACCTAAAACAAGGACTAAAGGTCGCTTGCAACGCTATAATGTGGGTGCACCATTCGAAAGAATGGCTTTGGATATCCTAGGACCTTTTCCAGTAACAACAAAAGGCAATTGATATGTCCTAGTATTAATGGACTATTTTACCAAGTGGCCTGAAGCAATTCCCATTCCAGACCAGGAAGCCTCGACTGTAGCTGAAGAACTCGTACGAAGCTGGATTTCATGTTATGGCGTGCCTATGATATTGCATTCGGATCAAGGTACAAATTTTAATTCTGCCCTCTTTACTGAGCTTTGCAAACTTTTGGGAATTTTGAAAACCCAGACAAATGCGTTGCATCCCGAGTCCGATGGCATGGTCGAGAGATTTAATCGAACGATTTTAAATAATCTGTCTTTATTTGTTTCGAGGAACTAGGCAGATTGGGATACGCATTTGCCACTCTTCCTCTTGGCCTATAGGAGTGCGGAACACGAGGTGACCGGATTGACTCCAGCGGAAATGCTGTTTGGTCGAACGCTACGTTTGCCCTGTGATATTCTCTTTGGACGACCGAGTGAAACGCCTTCCTCGCCGATTGAGTACATGAAAAATTTGGAGGCACGTTTGGAAAGCGTACATGCGTTTGCCAGAGAGCGAATTAAACTGGCCAGCGAACGAATGAAAACTCGTTACGACTCCAGAGCAACCAACCACCATTTTAAGGAGGGAGATCTAGTTTGGATGTATAACCCGAAGTGACGAAGAGGCCTGAGTCCCAAGTTATACAACAGAACTGGGAAGGACCATATACTGTTGTTAAGAAACTGAACGATGTTGTCTACAGAGTACAGAGGTCGCCCAACGCCAAGCCAAAAGTCATCCATATAAATCGACTAGCTCCATACAGGGCCACTGATCATAGTTCTAAGTAATGAGACTGCCGGGACGTGGAGTCTTTGAAGAGGGGAGCAATGTTACAAAGCTATAAAGTCGTTTCCCTGAGATGCTAGACTTGGCGATAAATTTGGCGACTTGGCGGCAAAGTTGGCGACCTTGGCGGCAAAGTTGGCGACCTTGGCGGCAAAGTTGGCGACCTTGGCGACAAAGGGAATTTTCTAGAAGGACCTCTAACTTTCCACCTATTTCTACTGCTTTCATGAACTTTCTAGTGATTACATCACTTCCTACATAATGAAGGCACTTCCTGTTGAAAAGTATAAAGGCAAGCTCTCAAGCCAAGAATTGTTGGTTGGATTTTGATCAGCAAGCAAGCTGGTGAGCTAATAAGAAACCTTTGAGCACTGTATTGAGATTTAATGATAATCTCTGTTGTGAATTCTTACTAGTGCTGTGTAATATTTGTGCTACGTTTCTTTTCCTAGAATATTTGTAAAATAAAGAGCTGTATTTTTTTTTTAGTCCTGCTTATTGGATTGCATTCACGTACACCCACAAGACAATTTTGTCACAATATCAATTTGTAGTTTTGATATTGTCGGTTTTCCTTAAACAAGAATGTTAAATTTGCACCAATTAATAGGTTTCTGTTCAACAAAAATTACCCACTTTTTCTATATTATATTTTAAACTGTCATTAATTATTTTTAAAAACCTCAATTTTTTCTTATCTATAATGCACACCATATCTTCTCTGTCTTACTCATTTTTAAATATGAATTAATTGCAAAAATTTTTCTTTTAAAAAAAACTCTTTTTGATTTAATTTAAGAGTGTAAATTTTCATCGATATTAAGCTTGCAGTAATTGTTGTAAGATTTTGCTTATTAAATGGGAAATTTTAATCAGTGGTAAGCATTTTCTTTTGAGTAGGCATATTCATTATTAATAAAATACTGCAGAATTATAATTTCAGTGCTATAAATTCAATATTAGGTGGTGAAACGGTCTGATCCCAAGTTTCTAGCTTTGCATTGCCAAGAAGTGGGAGGAAAGAACTCAAAAGATGCCATGAAGCTTGTTGAAGAGTTTGTAAGGTAGGATTTCTGTTTTGGGTATTGTCAAGACTGAATATTTAAGGAATTTTTTTATTTTTTATTATTGCTTATCTTATTTTTAAGTCAACTTAAAATTTCCAAACTAATTTTTATGGCACAAATCATAATTACTTTAAGCCGATTCTTAATACTGCTGATGTAGTGTTATCTTGATCTTCTGAATTTCTTATTGTTACTGTATAATATGTTAAGTATATTAAAATATATTTTTAGAGATTTTTTTAAAACTGTCTTATGATCACTGTAGATCATGCATTTAAAAATGTTTTTTATTTTTTAGAGCTCTTATGACGAGTGAAGAACTGCATCACTTTGGTCAGATACGTTTATTTCTTGATGAAGACTACACAAATCCAGCAAAGTACACGGTATTGTAATCTTACTATTTATTAATGATGAAGCTTATCAGTACTAAATTAAAATTTTATGTATGCTCATTAAAAATTTTTTAATTTGCATTGAAACCAGATTTGTTTTATATTGTGACAAGTAACTACAATTTGAAAATAATTTTGAAGTAGAATTGAAAGACTGGTAGAATAAAATAGTTTGAATTTTTAAATTTCTTCATGATATAAGTTTTAGATTTAAAAAATATTTGAGGTATATGTAATGATGCATTTAGAAATTTAAAAGTTCCATTTGTAATTTATTTTCTTTTTCAAATAGGCTCTTGGCAATCTGTATTTTGTACATAATAGTCTTAAAGATGTACAGATATGGGATTTTAATGGTAAGTAAAATATGTTGTGGAGAATATATTAGTGTTTTTCTTTTAAATGATTGTCGATTTTGATATGAATATTGGAAATTAAATTTACGATTTGCATTATGAAGTAAATTTTTTTTTGTTTCCTTTTTAAATGAATATGGTACTAGGCATTTCTTATCTCCCCAGTAATTCAGAAACTTAACAAAAATTTTGTGCATGGATTGTTTTTGTTAATTGTATTTTAAGCTTCTTTTTTTTATTATTATGACTCAGATTTTTTTAGGCACATGAGTGGTTGTGATTGTTTTTATTATTAGGTGTGGCATATAAATAAGATAATTAGATTGAATTAAGAGTTCTTTTTTATTATTTTAAGTTTCTGATGCAAGTCCTAATCTAGGACACTATTGATTGCTTTAAAAATGGTTTAACTTTTCTTAAAGGTTGGAAAAGTCCAATTGAGAGAAGATATGTTAACATTTTCATTTTAAAATAGTATTTATTTTATATTTTTAAATTAATTATTAATGGTAAAATATTTAAATTGCAGTTGAAACTATATCTTTCAAAAATAGAATTTTGTAGATTCTGTCTTAAACTAAGGTGTTATTTATATAGGTAAAAATTAAAATTGAGTCAATTCTACTGTAATTAACATGAACTTTTGCTTTTGTGTGGCTTCTGTATGTTCTATTTATGCTAATCTATCTGCAATTTTTGAATGGTGAATTTTTAGTTAATTGTTTTTGTTTGCTAATTATGTAAATAACTGAGATTAATTTGCTAGTTTCACTTTAACTATAAAGTTTGTTGCCTGTAAGTAACAAAACATTCAGCCATTTTAATATATGCCAATTAAATATTTGAAGAAATGTGAAACGAAAACATTTAAAAATAAAGTGTCTGGTTTCATTTAAGTTATTTTTAAAATATTGTTAAGTAATATATACTGTAATTTATAGTGTGATGCAGAATTTTATAAATTAACACAAGTATAGCAAAATTTTTATAAATTAAAAGTGATTTTGTGCAAACATTTTTTGAAATTGTTTCCTTTGTTTAAATTGTTACTTATTGACCAAGTGAAGTTAGGTCTTGTCTTTTGACATTCGTCATTTCATCTGTTTGTAAATTTGTTACACAGTTGTGATCAAATGCATTGTTCGATCTTCTAGTTTGGCCTGAATGTTTAAGTCATGAAAGGATTTACATTAGGCATTACATTTATAAGGATTTTTAGTTTTGATGATTTAATTTTCAAGATGATGGTTCTTTTTCATGTATTGTTCAGCTTTTGTAACGATTCTAGCCAAATGGAACTCCAAAAATACCATTAATAGGAAATGTCATTTAATTGTAATTTTCTTAATACTGATAAAAGCAGACATTTATTTGTATACTGATATGAGCATTTGTGATTACTAATAAAAGCAGAGACTTGTGTAAATAATTTGCATCTGGGAAAAAAATGCCTAAACCTTTTAAAGACTATGACTGTGATGAAGAGTAGATCATGGATTTATTTATTTTGAGTGAAGGTCTACTGTTCACAAAACTGCTGGTATAGATTCAGTTAAATAATTTCTTTATTTCACTATAGTGCTAGGATGTTTAAATGTTTCAACTTAAGATTAGCATATCTTACAAGTATGTTGAAAGTGTAAAGTTATGGAGAGAAATATATCTGAAAGATATATTCCACTGTTTTCTTCCAAAAAATACTATACAATACTATATAAAATTTCATTTAATTACCCGTACTTTCTTTGTGAATAAAATTAGCAAAATATTTTTTTGAATGATGGATTTTAAAAAGCTATTTTTCATTTCCTTTATCATTTTTAACTACCACGGGAATGCTTTATTAGAATCCAGTTATTTAAAAAATGTCATGCATCTGAATAATTTCCTTTCAGAAAACAAATTCAAGTCAGCAGCAGGCAAAGAGGTTCATAATGGGAATATTGAAAATGTGGGAACAAAGGAGAAAGTAAAATTTCCTTTGATATTATTTCCAGAGGTAATTTCAGTTTTTTTTACTTTTTGAATCAAATGTCTGTTACTTATATGGGAAAAAAAATTGTGGTTGTTTGTTCATGTGTTGTTTTAAATTTCAATTTTCTCCACCCGAGTTTATTTAAGTACTTGAATGGTCAGGTTTATTAAATGCTTAGAAATACAATAACCCTTGATTTATCTATATATCTTATTTATCTATTTTATCTGACCTATCCTATTTAGTAAAATTGCATTTCTATTAAATTGTGTTGGGAATAATATTTAAAATAGGATATAAACTTGCATTTGTGCTGTGTAATATAAATCTAAAATGTTTAATGTACATACATTAGTTTAGAAAAATGGACAATTGCCTAATAGAAAGATGGATGAAAAAGCTTGAGAACATAAGTCATATTCTATCATTTAAATCTGATTTGAGGTCTATTAAGTTGAGGTTTACTGTATAGACTTCAAGAACATGTATTTTTTATATTTTATGAAACTCGTGCCTATTATGCTTAGTTTAATCAGATTTAGTATATTATTCATCTTGCATTAGTTTATTGAAAATGTCCTGTTTGCAATAACTTACATATGTACCAAATGTTTTTAAGCCTGAGATATGTAATAATTTCTTGAGTTTTTGTTTGTGTAAGTATCAATAAAATGTGTGGCAGAATTACTTTTAATTTACTTGCTGGAAAAATAAATTCATCAAGCTTATTAGCATATTTTTCATATGACAAGATATTAAAATGTGCACTCGTGAGCTTCTTGTGATGAAACACTTAAGAAGTCTCCATAAAAACTTGAACTGATAGTTTCTATAACTAAGATGTCTTGTTGTTTGCTGCTCTGAAGCAAGTAAATAGGAGGTGAAACCAATGTCATTAATTTTTGCTTATTATTGAACATCTATAGTTATTAATCTTTTAAAATTGCAACATTTTTACTGATGCCCATAACAAAACCTTGCTCATTTTGTCTTGTGGAGCATTCATCTTTTAGAGCATTATTTCAGTTTATTTAGTTCATATCATGGAATTTTCTTTTGTGATATTAAAAATATCTTAGATATTCATGTTTTCTTGGGAAATTCTGAAATTTTGTCTAGTTTGTGCTTTTATGCAGACAAAAAAAATTAGTAAATCAAGAATATTGTAACGAAATTGCTTTGTGGGTGTACGTGAATGCAATCCAATAAGCAGGATTTAAAAAAAATAAAGCTCTTTATTTTACAAATATTCCCAAGCAAAGAAACGTAGCACAAGTATTAACACAGCACTAGTAGAAATTCACAACAGAGACTACCAATAAATCTCAACACAACGCTGAAAGATTTCTTGTTAACTCACCAGCTTGCTTGCAGGTCAAATTCCAACTGAACTCTTCGTGGCTTGAAAGCCTGCCTTTATACTTTTCAACAGGAAGTGACTTCATTTTGCAGGAAGTGACGTAATCTCTAGAAAGTTCATGAAACCAGTAGAGAAATAGGTGGAAAATTTGAGGTCCTTCTAGAAAATTCCCTTTGTCGCCAAGTCTAGCATCTCAAGGAAACGACTTTATAGCTTTGTAACAATATTCTCTTTTTCTTTAGTTGAACTTAATTGAAAATAAAGTCAGTAATGAATATAATAGTTGATGAAATCATTTACATTTGCATGAATATTGGTTGTGACAAATTTTGTTATCCTTTGAATTGCTGAGAAATATCGCTGTTAGTCAGCATGCATTACTTCTGATATCAGGATTCAGAGATACTTTGCCATCACAATTTTATTCTTTATCAAACTTGTATTAAAATGGTAGTCCTGCTGATATGTTCATTACGCTACATCGGGAATGATTATGATGTAGCAACTTCCTGGTGTGCAAAAAGTTTTGTGTTAAAAAATTCGCTGAATTAAAGATAGAATGAGGAATAGTTTAATTTGCTTAAAATTGACTTTTTCACTGAATTAGGTTCTCTGTAATTGCAGCATAAGTAGAGAAGGGAGGATAATAATTTTGATGCTTTGTCATTGTTTCAAATATTATGTATGGGCTGTTCTTTAAATCTTCGAAATCTTTTTTGTGCATAAAAATTAAGGCTAGCAACTTTGGCTGCTTTAATCTTGATTTTAGATTATTTAATTAATAGCTTTTAAACTGTACCAAATGCCTGAGTTAGATAATTGTGGTTAATAAAGCTTTATGGACATTTATATTTTTAATAGGTTTTCAAATATGACCATATCTTATAAAATTATGTGTAATAGTTTATTTTGTTCATTTATTTTATAGAGTAAGTTATCAAGAAAAGGTTTTATGAGAACACGTTGGAGAATTGGTTGTGCTGCATTTGATCTAGTCAACATTCATCTTTTTCATGATGCATGCAATTTCACAGCCATGGAGAAGGTGAGCTTTGATAGTTTTTAGTTTCTCAAATGTATACAAACAGCTTTGTTACTTGATGCTATATCTTATAAAAAAGAAAATGAATACATTTTTTTAACAAGTTTGAATTTTGTGTGGATAATTATATATTAAAAATATAAGTATTTTGTTTCTCTATGCTTAATTAAATTTTATTCAAAATATACCAATAAACCAAAAAAGTGTTTGATTTATTAGTTAGTGTAATTAATTGCATTGAAAGTATTAATATTTCACTTTTGATGGACTTTTTATTATCATATGGTTTATTTTTAAAGGACTAATTTCGTAACTGGGATTAATAAGCCTCAAAATGTATCTATTTGTTATAAAAGCCATATTGTCTCTTTGCTAGTAGTCTCCTTTTAAACTTTATTTTTGCTCCTTGCTAAGGTTATGAAATAAGTGGAATTCTGAGGATACTGAAATCCTAATTATTTTTAATGCTTTTGTGATTGATGTATGAGAGCTTCGAAAACAGGGTGTTAATTCAGTTGTTGTCCCATTATTTTGTTGTGATTCAAAATTACTTGGTCTATTCTAGTATTAGCTTCAAAGTAGGATGTTATTGTTGTTTATTAAATTATATATTTTTCGCAGATTCATTTTTTTTTCCCCTCACAAACCTTCTGTATTATGCATTAAAAAGCTTAAAGGTGCAGTTTTATTCAAGGTGAAAATGTTATTCGTTTGATGTATTGGACTTAATTATCCATTCTTGGTTTTATCAATATGAGTAACTTATTCTATTAATTTTTATAGTTAAAAAAAACTTTTGAAATAGGTTTGTGTGTGTGTGTGCAGATGCTGTGTTGAATTTACAGCATTGAAAATTCAAATAGAAGATACTCATTCAGATTTAAATAATGGCTGACAATATTTATCATGTATGGTCTGAATATTTCTAAATCAGCCTTGGTTATCAGTACAATCAAGATTTCGAATATAATATTTCATTATCTTATTGATATTTATGCATCAGCATGCTTATGTATGCTAGTTGTGAAAATGGAGAGAAAGCTTTTAGAAAAGTGTATTTTTGAAGTCTGATGCCTCATAAATCCACTATTTTTCCCAGTATTAATATCAAAAGATGTACATTCATGGAAATATAATTTGAAGTTGTGTTTGACTTTCCTTGAAGGGAAAAAAAAAAAATATTATCCTTATCCCAAAGAGTTTTTTTAAAAAATCAGATTGCAACTGAACCTACCTCTGATCCTACTGAAAGGACAAATCTCTTTGAATTGAAATTGACACAGTTGTAAAGAAGAAAAATGACATCAACAAAAATTTTAACCAATCAGTTTCTGATTGTGAGAATACTCTGTTGTACTTCCTGTAGCATTGATCATCTTATTAATTTCTGTTGAATAAAACAAGTCTTTAAATACTTCAGCTGTTATAATGTGAAGCCAAGACTCAGTTTGTGCATCTATTTGATTTTACTTCTGGTTTGCTTCTGCCTAAAAAAATTTTTAATTCAACTCCTTGGCTTTTCAGTTGCATAAAGATCTAGACCATTCTAGGTCTTTCTGATGGTGGAATATATTGCAGCGTATATATTACCTGTCATATTAATTCAGCATGCACCTTTTGATGATCAGGATTGTAAATGTTCTGTGATCCATCTTGCATATTTTATGTCAATGCTGCCAAACAGGAAGATTTTGGTATCATCACTGCAAATAACTCTGCTCAGATAACACAGGGTTTTAGCCCTGTGTAATGCTCAACCTTAGTCGTAGCGAAGATAAATGGTTTCTTTTATGGAATTGTGTAATTTAAACCAAGTTTCTGCAGTCTACACTGAACAGTCCTTTCATCTTCTATTCAGATTCACATGGCATTGTGCTATTTCATCTTGTTTTCACACCGGTGGTTTTCTTCTGTCACCAAGGTACAGTCTCTCAATACTTCTGTCATCTCTTGCAGTTGTATACCTTTTTCTTCCCTTACCAGACTGATTTTGGGAATCTCGTAACAGTTCTTCAAAAATTTTGAAATGTCAACTTCAGATTTTTTTTCTCCTACTTTTGTTTGAACTTTTAAACTAACTGCTAATAGTATTTTCATATGCTGGTTTCAAACTAGTTTCTTCCTGGTCAGTTTCTATTTTTTCTTAGATTTTGTTTCTCAAGTTCATTAAATGAAAGAAGAGAAACTACAAAGAATAACAATCATTTAAGACACTTAGGAGTGTGCTCCTCTCAGTTCCAGTACATGGCATCAGTAGCTGAATTTTACTAAAGATGACAGAAGATTGCCTCTTTAAACATTTGTGCTTATTGCCTTCTTTCAGTTGAAAAAAAAAAAAATCTTCATATCTTCAGCAAGTGATGCTTTCTTTTTCTGTTTATTTGACAATAATTTTTGATAAAATACAGATAACTGAAACCTCTCTTGCATTATATTTTTGATTAAATTATCTTTCTGTTCAAACATGTCTTAACCTTTAATAAGGCCATGGGAAGTATACTTAACATCAAATTCATCAGTTTTTAAATGTTTGTGGTAAGCTATTTTACCATCTCTAACTTGAGCAGCTGTCTCTTACAAACTTCAGAAACTGCAAAGAATATTAATAAAAACCTTGATCAAATATTGTGGTTTGATCAAATTAACTATTATTTGGGATAATAATGTGACAACTTTCAGTGCTGTAAAGAAGGTTGGATTAAGTTTTGCCAATTTTTTTTTTGATCATACAAAAACCTAGATTTTTCAGTTTCTGATCTCAAACCATAACATATTGCCTGGATTTGTTAATTAATTGTTAATTTTATTTAATAAGCTGAATGAATTTCTTTTCTTAAATCTATCTCAATTCCAAAAATATTTTTAATATGCAATTACTTAAAACAAGACCTTTTAAAGGGTTTAAAGACATTATTTGAATAAAAAATGTTATGAGCCATCAAACTTCAAAATACATTACTGCCAAATTTTGGTCACTAGTGTATAGCGATATCTTAAAGATATTCTGTTAAAAATTCTAGAACTCTGACAAAATATGTCTTTTAGTGTAACATTGATTATAATAATCTTGTAATCTTAAATAACAGAGATATGAAAAAAGGAAGCTTTTTAAAATATCAGTACATCTTTCTTAAGGGTATTATTTCTGTAACTCTACTTATTTAATTAATCATTAATTTTGAACAGTAATATTAACTTTTATATTGGTACCTTGATAAGGAACATTCTAAGAAGTTTCTCTTTTATTTCCTTTAGTATCCTTCAAGGTACAGTGAAATAAGACAAACTGCTTTGGTTTATACCTTACAAAGGTAATTCTTTGTTTTTGCAATACATGAAATGCATTTTCTATAAATATAAATCTTTTTCTTCTTGAGAAAAGTTTTATAATTTGAGTATATTTTATTTATTACTAGCTTTTTGTTACCAAGTGTTGCGTAGGATGAAAATATTTACATGCCTTTTATTATTAAAAAGTTACATATTTTAATTGTCATGAAACCTTCATTAAAACTTTCCTTTGTGAGCAAAATTTGAAGATCTTAGCAACATGTCAAAGGTTACAATTATCATACATAAAATCTGATGGCTATGTGGTATAAACATAATATACGAGAAAGTAAAAATATATTTAATGATAGCACTTGACAAATCCTTAACTTTCTTATAAATGAAATTGAGAATATCATTTGCACCAAAAAATTTTAAAATCTTGAAAAAAAAAAAAAAAAAAACAGACTGAACCAAATGATTTTGAAATAATGCTGAAAGATAATTTTTCCCCCATGATTTTATAAATTAAGTTTTTTTATAGATATTTTAGTTTGTCTGGAATGGCTACTCAAAAAATAAAATAATCTTTTCCATGTATGGAAATGTAGATTTTAATTAATAAAGAATTAACTATTCATTTAATTGTCTCAAAACTTTCTTTATTACTTCATAGTATTTTTATCAGAATTTGAAGGCAATCTATTAAGTACTTTAGATTTCTATAGTGTGTATACACTATTTATGAATTTTCACTTTTATTTATATAGATTTATAATTGTATTCTTAATTACTTTAAAACTACTAATATATAAGAATAGAAGAAATTTTTGGCATATCAAAATGTATATCTTTATTAATAATAATCAGTTATTTCCAAAGTTTTGCAACAAGATTTGGATGCAAATTGCTTCATGCTTCTGTAACTATTCCGCAGTCACTGCTATGATCATATATTGAAAAATGAAACTGTCATACTTCTTTGCATAGCTTTGAAAATTAATATAGCAGTTTTATTTATTTTCCAAAAATTGTGTACTTAATGAGTCAATGTTATATATTAAAGGAGAACTTAATCTAATTTAAAGGTCTAAAAAAAATGTTCAAGTACATATTACATTTTTAGGTGTTAAAATGCTCTTTTAGTATCCCCAGTAGAAGGATAAAATGTTATTGTTTACTTGGCATTTTCATGCTATACTTTTCTTTTTATTTACTTATTTCAAGTTTTTTTTTCTGACATCTTTAAAAGCAAATAATTTTTTTCCCTTTTCTCAGTGGATATTAATATATAATTTGATGGTGTATTATTTTTTTTTTTTGACCATCCCACCATGATTATGTATCACTGAAGTATCCATTTCTTTTAAATATTTGTAGCTCTACAAAGCATTTCCTTTTTCTCTTTATGCCTTTATTTAACTAGCTTAGATGATTTCGGGTGTTTTTCAGATATAAATTTATATATTCTTATAAATTTATACTGGAACAAGAGTTTCTAGGATAAATTTTTTTTTCCTTGCGCAGTATATCACTGTGTTGAAGAATTTATTATCCAGTGATAATAGTGGAGATACCATTAGTGAATGATGCACCAGGCAAATTTTTTAGCTTTAAAAAACATCCTACTGCTTTGCTAGCAGCAGGAGCTGGAACCTAGTAGCTTCGCTAGCTCATTGAATGTAAAGAATATGTGTTTTTTAATTACTCAAGTGAAGCAGGAAAAATTGTGCTCGGGATGCCTGTGGCATATGAAATGGGCACCTGGTAGATATTTTTAACTTTAAAAAACATCCTACAGCTTAGTGAGAGCCAGAACCTAGTAGCTTCTCAAGCTCACTGAACTTAAGGATCTCGTAACATGAGCAGATAACAGGAACAACACAGAGTCAGTATGAACTTGAAAAAAAATCTGTCCCTTGTTGCTTACAGTTGTTTTTTAGAACAAGGAATTTTAAGGAATCAACGTACTTACTAATTCCTTGGAAGGAACATATTAGATATTTCCTTAAATCAACAGTTCAATTAAATTCTTTTAATCAGAAAGATAGAGCAGACAATTTCAATTAAAACAAATTCCAAAATTCATTCATTGACGAAAGAAAAGCGTTAATCTTATCAAAGTTCACTTTTAAATTCTTTTAATCAATAATTATTTTTATATTAAAAATCTGATTTTGAAATCTCTTAAAATTGGTGCAGTAGGTGTACAACTCAACAGAATGATTTAGTAACAACCTAAGCCAAGGGTTGCTAGCAGAACTAGTTGGCTTGATTGTTTGGGTCACTATATTGGCAAAAAACTCAAGGGGCACATTGAAGTAGATTTCAACCACTTTCATTAATCTTACAATATGAACAAATATTTAAATTTCAGTTTCCACTATGAAAGCATTTCTGTCCTCCTTTCCATTTTGAGTCAATTGTTTCTTTCTATTCTTTCAGGTTTAATCTGGGTAGTGAGAAAGTACCATTATTTATATTTGGGGACTTTAATTTTCGCCTAGATACTAAAGGTATTGTACAGGTAAAATACATTTTTATATTAATTTTTCAATCTAGTAATTGAAGCAGTTTCTTGGCTTCTGTGCATATTCCTCTCCATTATACTTCCTTTGTTATTTCACCCAAGGCTGAGACAGCCTTTACATAGCAATATTCTGTACCTTGAATTGGAGTGCAGATTATGTTGCAGTTCTGGAACTTGTCATGCCATATATTAAATATAACATGTAACTTAAATTGACTACTCCTTGGGTATGTGCAGGGGAAAAATAAAACATATATCAGATACTTATATAATATGGTCGATACATCATATTCTCTGTGCCATGAATGTTATTATTATTTTTAAAAACATTATTTAAGTTATTTGAGAGTTTTCTAGTTCCAGTCTATTCAGGGACTCCATTTTATTGAGCAAAAAACTATATATTTTTTTTGAATTACTATATTATTAAAAAATTGTTCACTGATTGGTGTATTTATTCAATACATTAAATTAAACATATGCATATTATGTTATGGTTAATGTGATTAATTGGTTGTTATTCATAATAACTGTTCAATGTGATAAATCGATTTATCAATTTTTTTACCCTAATTATTCACAGCAATCGATTAATCACAGTAACCATGACATACACATTAAATGAAAATGTACATTTCTATATGTAAGATGGGATATTTGAGAGGTTAGATCCTCCCTCCCCCCATAAATTCACATTGATTTTTCTGTTTTTTTTAAAACAGCATTCAGTACTTTTTGTTATTTTTCCCCATTTCTTAATTTTAAATTATTACCAACTGTTTATGAAGTATATCTTATTAGCTAAAATTAAACTTCACTTTTATATAAAAAATTAATATTTAGATAAACTTTCTTTCAATTAAATGAGACTTCTCAAATAGTTTAGTACAGCAGTTTTATTAAAAATGATTTTTTTCCCCTCTCCAAAGAATAAATCAAATCACTATTTTCAAAATTATCTTAGTATTTTGAAATTATTCATTATTATATTTGCTTGAAAAGGCTAACTGCAAATGTGTACTGTTTGTTTTTTTGGATAGAAACTTACAAAGAAAGCTGTACCTGTTTATATGAAAAGTGCCAAAAATGAAATTGAAAAAATTGTATATAAAGACAAAAGTAATGAAGATAAGGTATTTGCCTTTTAAAAATTTTTTTTATTATATTAAATTGTTGCTTGATATTTAACTCGTTCTTTAGTTCTAACTAATTTTCAATTTTACTCTTTTGTTCTTAGGTTGTTCTTACTTTAGGGAAAAAACAGTTTGACCTAGATGAGCACGAAGCTACTTTCTTGGGTAAAGAAAAATGGGTAAGTGTAATGTTGAATCATATTTTCTGGCACAAAAAAGAAAAGCTATATATTAACTTTTATTTTAGAATATATTAATCTTTTGAAATATATAATCATTTGAAATGTATTAATCTTTGTATTTACCTGTTCAGTTGAAATTATTATTTATCATTTAACATAGTCTGGAAGAGCTTTTCTACTTTATTTTATTTGCAAAGTTCATCCTGTAAAATATAAATTAATTCTTGGTAGTTGGTTTTGTCAATTTTCTTTAATAAGCTGTTGGTCAAAGGTTAAGGATCTGGTACTACACTTCATTTTGTTGCCTTAAAATTTCTCCAAAACGTTCTTAATCCTTTTATTCAACAAATTACTGATTAAATCAATGAAGGTTGCCTTCTTGTGTTTTATTGAAGACAAGATAATCAATGATAGAAATTAAACAGTTGTTTTTTAATTGGTGATAATGATAGAAATGAAACGGCAGAAATTCAAACCTCCTAAAATTACTGCTGTGGCATATATTTCAGAAAGTTTTCTAATGTTTGTTATGAAGAAAATAATCTTTAATTGATTATTTTAGTTAGTAACAAGTTATGTGATGTTTTTCAGCATTTCTAGAATAAATAAACTTCAAAGCTAAGAGTTTTTTTATTTCAGTTGCAGGAGTTTGATAAAGAACCTAAAATTTTTGAAAAGGATCTTTTTGAATTTGAAATTTCATTCCCTCCAAGGTAAGTTGAGAACATTTTTTTTTATTCACCATATAATGTAGTGAAAGAGTTCGAATGTAGTTTGGAATCTATTTTTTGAAAGGGTATATTAATGCAACAGAGTATACTTTTTGCTGTTAAATTTTTTGAAATTTAGATATTTCTGCATTTTTTTTTTTCATCCTTAAAATTAAAAAAATAAATATCTGTAAATGTTTTGTGTTCAGAAAATGAGTTTAAGGTGCCTGTTGAATGATTGTGTCATTAGTGCACTATTCAGGAGATGTTAAATTAATTTTAATAAAACTACAGGTGCATGAAATTAAGGTTTTTTCCTCCCATAGCATATTTCTGCAATAATTAATTTCTTCTACAAAAATTTAATCTTTAAAAAAGTCAGTTATTTTGATAAATGTTTATTTAGTATTTTTTTAAACATCGGATTCAGCAATTCGGTTTTTATCTTGTAATTCCAATGTGAGTTTTTAAAAATTATTAATTACAGTCAGTTATTGTTGACTAAAAATATGCTGACTTAAAAGATAAATCTATATTGACTTATTTAATATTTTTACTTTATTTGTGGTGAATATACTGTAAATATTAGGGATGTAACGAGTAGTGATTTGGCCGAATACCAACATTTTTAAAAACATTTCACTTTTGATTCTAAATGAAGTATTTTTCAAATTTTAATGAAAAAATGTAAGATTAAATAAAACTGAGTTTTTATTATTTGTATCTTTAAAAGATGTTAATACTTTTTATGTATATTTGAAATATTTTAAATACCTTAATTCCAATAATAAGTAATGAGAAACATTCTTAATTTTGGGATTCCTTCAAAGAAATAAAAGAGTCATCATTGTAGAACATGACGATGACAAACAATGAAGAAAATTGAATGGTAAATTAAAATTACAAGAAGTAAATTCCTAATTTGATTTTTTTTTAAAAAAAACTTCTAATGGGCAGGATAGTGTCTACTTAATTGTTGGGAAAAGGCTCCAATTTAGCAAGAAAATATCTTTCAGCACCTGCAAGCATTATATATTTCCTGAAGCTGGTAATATGTTTGGAAACATATGGAACATACTTCTATAACTGATATGCAACATTATTAAATATGCTTATGTACTACCCAACTTAAAATTGCAAATTGCGTAAATGTTAAATTTTTATTATAATAGATGTAATGGAATGCAATTCTGCAATATTCTTTATTAAATATATTTAAGACACTTTTTAAAAACAATTTATTCTGTCGAATATCCGTTTAGCATTCGACCAGGCCCAGTATTCGGCAGAAGGGCTGAATAGGTCTAATACTGAATAATCGTTACATCCCTAGTTGGTATTATATGTGTATGAAACAAAAAGCAACAGACTTCCTTTGAAAATGTTGAAAAATTATTGTTCTTGTATCGTAATTTTAGGCTTTGCTATGATAAATTATTTGTAACTTTCTTAAAAACACTTGTGCTATGCAACTTAAAATTGGATAAATGCTAGAAGATCTTTTGTTAATAAATGTATTGAAATTTAATTCTGCAATATTCTTTTTTAAATGTGTTTTTAAAAGCACATTTTTAAAAAATTTTCGGCCGAATATCTGCTTAGTATTTGGCCAGCCAAATATTCGGCAAAAGGGCTGAATAGCTGCCAAATATTCATTACATCCCTAGTAAATATGCCATTAAATTCAAACAAGAATGTGATATGTAATGGCAGTGTGTTTCAACCAATTTCAGCTAAGCTAAATAGTTAAGTTTCTGCAAGTAATGTAACATAAAGCTTGAAATTTTGTGTTTCTTAATTTTTTTATAAATAATGAGATAATTTTGAATTTGCCCAATTTTAAAAACTTTGTGCTTAATTGCAGTTGGAAAAAAACAGTAATGCTTTTAAATTTCCGCTGCTTTTTTTTATGATCTTTTGTGAAACAAATTGAAGAATAATTTTTATTTTCATTCTATTTGGGAATGTAATTTCTTCAAATTATCAGTTTTCCAAATAATTCCTACAGTTAATTTTTAAACATTGGGCAATATTCAATTTAAAAAAATCTTGCAACAGTATTTTAAGTGTCTTTAATCTGCAAAACATATTTAAATTTTTGAGTAGTTTGTAGTTGCAGTTAGTCTTATTTCAATTAAAAGAAATCATACTTTAAAATTTCTTTGTACCATTTCAGCAGTTTTGTTTATACAGGTAAATTATTTTATTCTTCAAAGTGTAGAAATATCTTTTAAAATGGAGTTATAAACAGTTTAGTCTTTAGCTAATATTATTAAAAAATTTAATGGATAAAATACTTAAATGCTTTTATTTGATAATCTTTATTTGAATTGGAAACCTCTAAACAGAACTTGTGAATTTTAATGTGTCTGAAATAACATGCTAAACACCTTTTTAAATATTTGTATAGTTATTGTCATTGAATAATTTTTAAAACATTTTATAAGTTAAACAATATGAGATTTTGTAATAATTTTCCTTGTGTTTCAATACTTCTTGTAGTGTGTTGGTAAATTATAAATTAACTCTATTATGAACCGACCAATATATCAAGTCATTTTTTATATCAGACTTATATTGGTTTGTTATAAAAGTCCGTCCCATTTTTGGCTTTAGTTGCCATTATATCACAAAACTGAAGTGTTATTTTCTTCACATGTGTTAACAGGGTTCCCAGGGTCCGTGAATTTCATTTTTCTTACTCAGGGCCCTGGAAAAGTACTTGATTTTTTGTTGGGTTCTTGAAAAACAAGTAAATTGACCGTCCAATATTTTTTGGGACAGAAGAGAAAACCAGTTTCTTACTTAGTTTTGCTTTGAGAAATCCACCACCAGAAAAGGACTGTTTATATGGGAATGCTGTCAATGATCAATCTTTTCTCTCTTTGTATATTCAAAGAAAGCTTAATATGAAAATAGAGTAAAAACTACAGAGGGTATTTCTCCATTGGGTAAAACACCCCTTCAATTATCCTAATGTATTTTGAAAGTAACCTGTATATTTTAACAGAATTTTATTTTAAATACCAACAACCGATTTTCTCTGCAATGAAATCTGTTTTCAAAATGTATGTTATTTAATTTCATAGAACCAGAGAAGTCTGTGTTCGTGTGAACACAATAACTCAAATAGTTAATTGGATAAAATTTGGTACAGAGTTTTGTCATTAGAATTGTAGATCCGTATCAAATTTTGTATTTCAAAAATAAAATTGCAAATGATTAATTTGCATTTGTATGTGTAAAATAATTTTATGATCCTTGAGTTTTTCCCTTCAATAAGAGTGGGAACTCTGGAAGTTTTGATATTGTTTAAAGGAAGGAAAAACAAACAACCAAATAATGCATTGATAAAAAAAAAAATGCATTATTTGGTTGTGTGTTTTAAATTCAGTTTCATTTTTTATACCAGTTTTTTTTTCCAAATCAAGGCAAAGATGCTTAATAAACACAAGAAATATGTTGGGTATGGTGAGAATACTGTTGCAATTCCATTGCGATGAGTGATTCAGAAAGTTTTGTGAAAACAGTTTTAATGTTAGTTATGCATGATGTTCTGAGTGACTGACTGAAGCACATGGCAACAAATTGTTTATAATAATTTAATGTTACCAGCATAGAACAATTCTAGAGATAAGAGAAATTCTTGGAGGCAATCAGTCAACTTCGAATGGTTAGCAAATCCGATGCCATGTGTGTTAACAGGAAAAATTTGATTCACCAGATTTCTCCTTGGAATTCACTTCTGAAGAACAATGAAATTTATGCATTTTAAAGCAGATGTTTACAGGTGGTGATAAATAGATTATTCATAGCATGGGGATTGTTTAAAATCATTGCATTCCATTAAACTGTACATGTATTTCACCATGCAATATAAACTTTTATACTTTACTAGGATGTTTTGGTCCATCCAGTGTACTCTCTACTTTGCACCCTCTTATAATCATTTATATAGATTGCTTCTAAGCAATTTATATGGTAAAAACTTTACTTTCTTTAAACAACTTGAAAAATTAATCTTGAACAGTTTTGTGGTTAGAAACCTCAGAATTTCTATTAGTGTGGCATTACACAGCAGGTGATTGTACAGAAAAGCATATACTGTATGAATTAAATGTAATTTTTTGTAAATAAAATTTTTCTTCAAATTTTGTCATTGGAGCAAACTTTTGTATCAACCCAACAGCATGTAATTACTTCCTTGATTTTTCTTCCCATTTACTCCTTTATATTTTAAATTTTTATTTGACTCAATTACTGTCATATTTTGTGTTTTGTAAATTTATCATAAATTAAATTTGTTTATCCTAACAAATTAAGTCTTTATACCAAAATATACTCTCATTCTCAGAAATAATAAATAATATGCAGAAAGTTATAGTCTTATATGTTTTTAATCAAACTTGTTTAATCTATAATCACTATATCTGTGTTTTTATAATGGGACATCTTGAGTTTGTGTCTAAAAACAAAACTTAATATTCTATAACAAGATAGTAAAAAAATTTGAAAAATGGGTCAAAATTAGAAACTAGATAAAAATAAAAAAAGAATTAATTTTACTGTTATTTGTAGTGATTGGAAATCATTTAATCAAGTTAAATATATAAAATGCTACTTTGCATAGTATTTCAGTGGCCTCAAAATTGTCAAATTAATTACATATCTTGTAAATATTTTTAAGTTTATGTTTGACTGTTTGCTTCAAAGTTCTGGTTCAAGTCCCTTGGTTTGGAGTAATATGAAAATTCAACTTTCAGTCAGTTGTAATCTGTTAATTAAGAAGTAAATTTCATTTTTTTCGAATTTCATTCATTGAAATATCATTTTGAGTGTAAAATATTCTGTCAATATTATTCATGTGCTATGATGCATAATTTTTATTAATAGAATCAAATAAATTTATTATTTTTCATTTTCTTTCCTTTCCTGAATTTTTTCAGCTATCCCTTTAAAGAAGACACAAGTGGGACTAGTTATATGAGGACCAGATGCCCATCTTGGTGTGACCGAATCTTCCTAAGTCGGAGTGCATTGTCACTTGTTAATATGGTAAATAATTTTTTGTTTATCTTGATGATTAAATTAGATATGTATATATATATATATAATATAAGCTTTAAATAAATATCATGAGATTCCTTCCAGATATATCCTGTAAAGTTTTAAAGATATACTAAGAAGGCTAAAATTAAAACCTTGTTGCAGTAATCATTATTTGTGTTGCTGCTGATTTAAATCTAAAAACTGCATGGTGTTCTTCATCTTTTCAATTTTTTAAATCATAAGTAACACGAGAAAAACTTATTAGTTTCCTGTTTTGGTGTTGATTGATTTCTAAAATTTAAATAGCAGCCTTATATTTTACAGTATTGTAAATTTGTCATTGTGGAAAATGAGGCATTTATTTGTAAGTGTGCATCAATTTTTGTAAGTTATTTTATGGAAGCTTATTTCATAATATATCGGATGAAATCAGTTCGCTCATACTGTATTAAAAAACACAGCATTCCTTTTTTTATGTTTTATGAATATAATGAAAAAAATAAAGTATGGGTAAAATAGAACTTAAAATAAAATTTCCGGGCATTGAAATATATTTTAGTACCATATTTCTATGAAGTATTATTATTTTCAAATATATATACCTTTGAAAATTTCAACTAAATATTTATATCATTGAGATCAGAGCTTCCTAACCTGTGGTACGCAGCGGACCATTTAGGGGTACACGAAAGTAATGTTGTTAATGACGGAAAACACAAAACATAAAGGATTAAAATGAAAAGAAAAAAGACAAAATTTTGTTTCCCCAAGTTCGTGTGAAAATTGAAAGTCCAAAAGCTGAGTAGCAGAGAAAGAAGAGTAACAAAAAGTCAGTGTTAAAGCAATAAAATATTTATTACCTTTCATGAATATACTTATGGTAAGAACATACTTGTCTTTTGCATGTATTAATAACAAATATCCCAATATGCTTGACTTGGCTCTAGACACAAGATTATATCTATCTTCATTTGATCCTAATTTTATAATAATCAGATCCATGGAACAAGCTCAAGGTTCACGCTGAAATTGTCATCCATTCGAATAGTTGAGTAATTTTTAACTTTCATTATAAGTTAACGTGAAATAATTTCATTTGTTAGGACGTTGAACTAATATTATTATAAAAAATGATGGGAGGCTTTTTTTTTTCAAACAGCCGCTGATGTTAAATGTGTAGGACTACTTTACTGGTGTGACTCTTTTGTTACTCTTGTTTCTCGAAGTTAATCTCAATTCTCTTTTGTTTCTCTGAAATACTAATGTATTGAAAATTGGCGAAATAAAATGAAACTAAGGTTACATTGAAAATTGTTTTATTTCTTAATAAAATATATTATAATGTCAATTCTTTTGTTTTGAATTCTTTAATTATGCATGGATACGTTACAATTCTGTGTAGAATCAGTTAATGATGTGAAAAGTAACAAACATAATTTAATAATTCGGCACTAATGTTTCTTGTAAAAGTTGAATCAATATATGAATTCCCCAGAGTACTAGGATAATTTGTTGGCACCATGTTACCCTTTACCTCTAAAATAAGACAGTTATGTTTTTAACATATGTAGTCACCAAGATATAAAGGATCGCTTCACCAATTCATGCATATTTTTGCCCAACTTTGCGACTCAGTAGTCGCTGAACTACAATTCCGATTTTCATTTTTTTTTGTAACTTCTGTTGTTACCCTTTATTTCTAAAATAAGACATTAGTTATGTTTTTAACATATGTAGTTACCGAGATATAGAGTATCTCCCATACAACGTTTTTTGTGGCATTTTGGCGCGTGAATCAAATTCCTTCCCAAGACCCCAATGGGAGGAACATAGCCCTATGTTAAAAATGGAATAAAATCAAGTATGATCCTACCTTTTTTTATATATATATATGTATATAGCTAATTCGAGTAATTTGAGGCTTAAGCTAACCTAGCCCTTAACATTATTAATAAAAACTTTGCGCAGAGGGATTGTTGGACTAGGGGATATGAGAGCAAGGGGTGCTCAAAAATAGAAAGACTCGTGGAGGGGTACGTGAGGAAATAAAGGTTAGGAACGTCTGATTTTGATTATTGTAGAAATTCAATATTATTTTAATCAATGATGAAAGTATTCATTTCAGCATAAATATTTAAATAATAATGAGATATGTATACATAGCACATATTCTGAAAACAAAAAATGCTTTTTTTCCCCGCTTGGTTAATGCCAAGCATTTAACCACTTAACAGTTTCTTTTTTCTGTCCACTAGTACATTCTAAGACATACAAAAATCATCACATTGAACTGCAATAGAACTTTGCTTATTCAAGTGTCTTTCAATCAAATCCTTTGGTAATTCGAATTTTTCTCCAGCCTCTTGAATTGCCTTTTAAAATGTGGAAATATTATCTGTAATTTGACTTTATTTTGATTAATTCGAAGTATTGAAAAATTTTCAAATTGATTAATCAAAACTAAAAATAGTTTCTATTTCTGAATTTATTTCATTAATCAAAAATGTTCATACCTTACATCCTCAGTGATTGTAAGTGAATAAACTAGAGGACCCTCACCTCTTAATTCATTCAATCATTTTACTGCTGTACAGTTTGTTCAATTAAAAAAGTAATAAAAAAATTCTCACTCTCTCTTTTTGTGAATGTTGTAGATGTGAATTCACTGTTTATTTTGAAGTGTTGTTGTGCAATTGTTGCATTCAAAGTGGTGTATACTGTTAGCTTATTAAAACTATTTATTGAAATTATTATTAAATTTTTAAAATTATAATTATCATTTACTTGAAATTACTTAGTGTTATATTAATTATGTATTATTCATTAAAACCATTAAAAATCTTTACTGTCGTTTTTGGCTCAAAAATTGTGTTTTCTCTTACTGTACACATTTTTACACCAGTTTTTCTTAATTCGAATATTTGGAGAAAACAGATTTTTATTGTGGTTCGTTATCTTTGAATTAGCCAAGTTCTACTGTATTAAAACATTTGAGAAATAAAAGAATTTCTGTTTTATTTAGTTTCTGTTACTAAACCAATCTTCTTAGAACATCCCTTCATAGAATGAGTGAACCTATTCAAAAATTCTGAAATGCATAGTTGAGGATATTTTTTGCTGTGATTTTCATAGCTTTTGCTTGTTTTTATACCAGTACCTTCCATTTTAGGTACATTTATGTCAGTAAGTAAAATTAAATAACTTTATTTTTATTTACAATACTTACCCTTACTATAATATGCAATATTAAATTGTGATGTATACGTGAAAATGGGAAAACAAAAATCTTCATTGATTTGGTACATTCAATACTGAAAAAAAAAAATCTTATAACTTTTAGACTCGTATAAAGAAGAAGAAAAGTCGAAGAGTCTTTATTTTCAAAATTTATATTAATTATTTTAATTCCATTTAAATTGTTTGATCAATGTAGCTTCAATTAATAACATACAATTCATATTTTATTTGCAGTACGTATATAATTCTTAAATATAAATTATTTAACATGAATAATAAAAAAATTATGTTTACAGACTCCATTAGATAATGGCAAACCTCCTGTTGTGTATCAGCTAGTCGGTGAAGGCATGGGCGTGGGTGACCACAAGGTATACTGCGTGTGATTAAGTTCACTTTTTGCCTTAATGTTCATTTTATTATAATACCTAAATTATTCACGGAGGCTATTAATTTTTTAATTCTTTGGCCTTCTGGTATTTAATAAACTAAGAATTTTCAATAACATTAATTCCCTTGCATTAAAATTTCTCTTAATGAAAATATATTGTTTTATGCAATAAGATGCTAAGGGTGTGCGACAAAAAATCAATTTTTTTTTTTCATGTCGCTATATCTTGGAAAAGTTGCTAATTGGTGAGAAATAAAAGGAGGAAAAAAGAAAGGATATTGATTAATATCTTTCGTTCCTGCACGGGCCTTAAAAATTGTAAAAAGTGACAGAAATAGGCCATTCTTCAATAATTTTTCTCTATCTTCTTATTATAGCATTAGGTGTTAAGTTCTCAACTTCTTAAGAGTAATGAATTTTATTCTATCAAAATCGAACCATAACTTCCTCTCGCAGATTCTTTTGAAAGTTGACAAAAAAATTGTGAAATTACTTCAAAATGCAATTTTTAGCTCCTAATCTTCACACATAATCTTGTCAATGGAATGCAACAGGTCGATGTATATGAATAGCAAAATATTATTTAGGTCTAAAAAATATAAAATTTATTTATTTTCTTTGTTTGGGGCAACATATTGCTGAACTAAGCTCCAAAACTGGAATATTATTTGTTAGTTCAGAATGCATTCCAAGATCACAGAAAGTAACAAAAATTAACTCACCTTTAAGAAAGCACTGTGGCTATTAAAACATTTTTATCTCTCTTAAATTTCTTGCATGACATTTTACTCATTCTTCTCACGACATGATACTTGGAAGTCTGATATATGGGAGAATTTGGGCAACACAGGAAACCGTGTTGTTGTGAAGAAACTGTTTCCGGATGCAGAAACAAATACAGTTAAAAGGTTAAAAATGAATGGTTTCAATATTATTCACAGTCAGAATATTACAAATGGTTAAATATCCTGCCTTCCTATTTTCCATGTTAATTTGCTGTTATAATAGCTTAGCATTTATTTTTAATACTGTCAACTCCAATTGAATATTTTTTCTCTGTCTAAGTTTGTGTGTCTTGGGAATACAGAAAATAAATATGGTTAGATTTCTAAACTTATAAAGCTTTCTTATCTACACATAAAGTAGGTCGATTGGGGTCCACTAGCCACTGGGTATACAGTCAGTTGACCAACCTTAGGGATACTCTACTTCTTAAACGAATTTGACATATTGCTCAACTGCTTGTGTTTAACATTGAATCTTTTCATATTCCATTCAGGTACTATACCTGACTGAATAAGTTATATGATTCCATCATCAGGTAATGTCTTATAACAATGGAGAAGGAGTTAAACAACAAGTATTCATTTGAATAATTTCCATATACCTCATAGTTTGAAGATTGATTTACAGCGGCCTAAAACTTTCTAGATATTTTTCTCTTTACCACTGACTGCCTCACCCTTAAAATTTATCTTGTGTCTAGTTCTCTTTTATGTTTTCTGTCGTTCTGGATCATGATCAGTATCATATTTTCAGCGTGAACAAAAATAAGCATTGCATTCGTTTACAGGGTTTGTCAATAGTTTTAAGTAAGTTTTCAGAAAGGTAGAGTGTTTCAATTGCTTTAAACATGCATGTTGGGTTTTGTGAAGTATTTCCTGGTTATAATATTTAACAACTTTGACATGAACAACTTCAAAATAGAGTTGATGTTTTTTTATTTATTATTTTTTTTCCTCTTCAGAACCGCAGCTAGCAATTTTTTTATATATCTTCCCGATTTATGGTAACGGAAATATTAAGAAGATACCATTGATATCTTTTTGACTGTTTTTTGGTGAACATCAGAGTTAGTCCCATGCTCTCCTATAAATCTCTCACTTCCAAGTATCATCTGGTGAGAAAATTGAGTAAAATGCCTAGCGAATAATTTGAGAGATAAAAAACACTTTAGTAACCGTAATATTTTTTTAAAGGTAATAAAAAAGGATTTCTTAAAGGTTCTAATTTTTCTTACTTTTTGTATTCTTGTCATGTGTTTTGAACTAACAAATAATATTCCAATTTTGGAGCTTAGTTTTGCAATCTTTTACTCTAAACAAAGAAAATAAATGAATTTTATATTTTTTTAGACCTAAATAACATTTGCTTTGCATATACATCGACCTGTTAAATTTCATTGACAAAATTATGTGTGATGATTAGGAAGTAAAATTTGCATTTTAAAGTAATTTCAATACTAGTAAAGCATCTCACATTGATTTATGTATTAACACAATTTTCCCTTCTCTGTTTTAAACTATTTTGACATTGATCTGAGCATTCTCTGGCTCGCCTGAGCCCATCTGCTTCATTTCTAACTGATCTCTTTCATATAAAGTTTCATTATATTGTAAGAATGTTGTGAACTCTACCTCTTAAACTGATGTTTTTCTGAGTTATTTTACATGGGAACAAATATAGTAGCAAGATATGCCTATGAAGTTATGCCTAACATGGAGACTACCTGTTTGGTTATGTAAACAAACCAATCGTTGCCATCAGCAAAAGAGAAATAAACCTCTTTTCTGTGTCATGTATGTTAGCATTTTATATAGAAAGATTTTTGGTCAACTTTCAAAGGTATCTGTGACAGGAAGTTATGGGCTGATTTTCGTAAAATAATCATTAATGCTCTTAAGAAGTTGAGTACTTTAACCCTTTGAGGGGCGGTGGGACACCGTCTATCCCACCTTCTTTAAGATTTTTTTTCACAAACTTGTATAAGGTATTTTATTATAAAAATTGTTTTATTGGATATTTCAAGACCTTTTATTTTTTAAAAAAATTGCAGTACCATTTAGAATTTACACAAATGTATTGAAAATAATTTTTAAAATCATGCTCTTTATTGGCAATGATTTTCTTTAAATTTCTAGAAAAAGAAAATGAATTTTGGAACAAATATTAGATGCAAAGGAAATCTTCAATGTTCACTAAATTTATTCCAAACATTATCTGTATTTCAAAAGTAATTTTTTTTATCAATTATTATAGATAAAAAAAGGTGGGACAATTTTGTCCCACCGCGCGTCTAAGGTTGTCAGCCTGTAGATGGCAGCACAAAAGTTCGCGATTCGGTCCTATTTCTTTCTTTTTTTAATGATAAACTTGGATTCATATACGGTATAATTATAATCACTCTTTCAAATTTAATACTTATACAGAAAATAAATTTATATATTTCAGAAGACAGTTAAATAATATTAAACAAAACAAAAAAATCTGCAAATGCAAACAAGCATTTTTTTAATAAAAACTGGCATATCTAAATTTATTTTGAGTGGAAATTTAAAAGCAAGAAACGATCTTTTGAGGATTTTTTTTATAAACGGATAAAAATACACTTTTCTAAAAAGAACGAAAAGTAAAGAGAATATTCAAGTCTTTCCGTATCTCTAAAAATTGATGGTCCCGTAACTGCAACGAAAAGGAGATAGTTCCCTTGAATCTGCCCACCCCACCCTCTACTTGTTTACGTTCTTTGCTGCTTTTGAGAAAACACCATATTTCCTAAGGCACAGCTACTGTAAATAGCTCTGTTAGCAATGATACTCAAAGAAAAGCTGTTTGAACTTGACAGCTTCCAGCAGCGCGTTTCTTGCGCGATAATTTACAATCGGTGGTCTTCCTACAGCAGTGGTTTTCATTACAGGTCTTGTCCAGTCGCGGTCATTAGTGTCTCATTTCTTTGGCTGAAGTGAGTGATCGCATGAACTGATAACGAATTTCTGTTGCTTCCTATACAATAAGCCGGAGAGGGGAGTAACATTTTACTTATAGCATCTGGGTGGCCTGCTTTCTTCTGAAGCTTTCAAAAAGAGCGACATCCATAAAAATACTATTGAAGAGCTCCTCCATTTGTATGCAGAATGTGGTAAAAGATCTCCACTTCAATCACAGTATACATTTTCTGCAGCTGTTAAAAGAAAATGTGCTAAATAACCAATTATATGCTCCAAGTGCAACTGATAAGAAGCGAACGTTGGCGCGAATGACGGAAGGGAGTCAGGGAATGTTGCAGTCCTTTCAGGGGCGGTGGGACGTACGTCTTCCCACCCTGTCGTGAAAAAAATAAAGGCAAAAAAATATTTTTATTTGGAAAATATTTTATTTTCAGGTGATAGAAATTCAAAAATATATCTCTTTTTAAGTAAAAAAAAATTTTTAGGATAGTGCGCTTCAAAGGGTTAACAGCTAATGCTATAATGAACAGATAGGGAAAAAAAATTTTAAATTATTGAAAAACGGTTGATTTTTGGCAATTTTATTCAATTTTTATGGCCTTTGTGGGAAGGGAAGGTATTAATCAATTTCCTTACTTTTTTCCTCTTTTTTTTGTTTCTCACCAATTCACAACTTTTCCACAATATAATGGCATGACAAACAACTTTGTATTTTTTTTTCAGCGCACCTAGTGTGCATGTATGTTATACCTTTTATAAATCCTGGTTTCTTTTAGTGATAAAAATTATGAGTTTTTAAAAAAAGAAACCTTCAGTTTTGTAGCGAATTAGGCTTTTCTCCTCCATTTTTGGAGAAATATTTCTAGAATATTTCCCTATGTTTTACATAATAGATAGAATCTGTTAAAAAGGATCTTATTTTCTCAACTTTCACACCATATGCATTTTTTATTTAGCAAAATAATGCATTTTTATCTCTGTAGCCATTTTTCTTATATTTGGCTAGAAAGAAATTTCATTAATTAGTGAAAAATAGTAATGTTTAATTTCCTTTATATACCTTAGTAAAAATGTAAAAAAAATTATTTTGGTTGGTCAGTGTTCAGTCCTAGTTACACTAATGTAATGCTTTATGATCATTTTGCAGGCCAAAATTGATTTTTTAAATATTCCTGATTTAGTTGGATGTGTGCATTTTTATCAGAAGTCTTGAACAATTTTTGATGCATTCTTTTATAATAAAACAAGATTCTCAAAACTACGCAATTTTTATGATGGTGTCCTCAGCACATATAGTTGGCATTTAAATTTTATTGTTTAGCAGAATATGTGTTACTTTTATTTTGTAAATGATTTGTTAGCCCTTCCTGTATATATTATTTTAATGCCTATATTTATCTGTCATTTTATTTTAAATTCACCATGTCATTTTGATAAAATTTCATGAGGATTGAAAAAATTTTATGCTTGTGTTACTATATAAAAGATACTTTTTTTTTTTGAAAAATGTAATAAAAAAAAATACATTCACCTCCCTTTATTTTATCATTCCTTTCATAGTTTTGGAGCCATCTTGCTGCTCATTGTGATATTTTACTAATATAAGTTTTACATGGAAATTCATTTAGTTGTCATTGAAATGCTGTTGAGTTAATGAAAAAATCATTTTAAAATTGTTCTTTTTATCTTTTTGTTATTTTTCTTCTAAAAATGTTTAATTCATTCTTGGCGTCTGTTTACAATTTTTTGTTTCATTTTGATTTCTTTGTATGTTTTTGAGTGTTAAAGAAGTATGTATAAAAAGGCAATCATCATATTGTTTATTTTATTGTACTAATAAAACTTAATTTCCTTATGCATTAAAATTTTTGTGTGGAAATCAATGTAAATGATTTTATTTTTCTTATTTTTTGGATTGTATTCAAACTTTACTAATTTTTTTTTACCCCCTTTTAAATATATAGCCTGTGACGTTATCCTGTAGTCTGCGGTGTTTTCCGAGTAAGTTATTCTTAAATAATATGATTTACAATTTTTTATTTTATTCGGTATTATTTCATTAATAGTGGTTGTAAATATTTAGCCATATTCCTCTTTAGTCTTAAATAAACATTTATTTAAGCAGGACTTTTTCCTTATGACCTTAGCATTATGTCCTTTTCCTTTTTTAAATCAAATGATAGCTCAGTATTTTCTTTTTAAAAAAAAAATCCTAATTGAGAATTATTTAGCAGATTTTCAATACTGCGACAATGATGTTAAGCTTTAAAAATTGAGTTTCTAAATGGATCTCTTAATCTAATCTTTCAACATGTAATTTTGTAATATCCAAGTTCTTTCATTCAGGCTGTGTCTCTTGTTATTCTACATTTTTGCATCTCTGATTTTAAATTGTTTATGTTGTGTGAGCTTTGTAGTTTTAATTTCAGGTAAAAACAACTCAAACCAGCTTCATGGACCTTAGCACAGAGCTCTTAGAAATGAGTACAAAACTGAACGATCTGGCTCAACGAATAGTGAGCTGCGAAAATCTAAATCACCCAGTACATGACCATTGAAAAATCATCAAGTAATGCAATGTTTCATCTTAGGTTTAAATTGTCATTGTTTATTAGCTGTTCTTTAATATTTCAAATTCCACATCTGTAGACAATAATTAACAAAGGCAACTGGTCTTAGTAGTGACTTATTAGTAAATGCAATCCAACCTTATCTCCATGACTTCTACACTATTTATCAATCTTTTTTCCTCAAGGTTGTTTACATATTGCACTGTTATACCGATAGTAGTTGTTGTCTTGATGTTCAATGATTTTCATAATCAGCAGTATTCTGTTTATACTCAGGAATAAATTTTCATTTTTTTTTTCATCTTTAATTTGCATTTAGCCATATTAGTCTTTGAAGCAGTATTAAAGTATTCAGTGTCAATGCAATATCATGTATCTTCATACAAAAGAGCAATAGTTAACACCAATATCTTAAATTAATAGTGCGGTAAAATGTTAGTACATTTTCTGTATTCTTGTTTACAGAATTTTAAATTTGAACCAAGCAAGCAATTGCAAAATGTTTCTTTTACAAATCTTATTTTTTTACATTGCCAATAAATGTGCCATTATCAGCTGTTGTGTTGTAATATGATAAAGGTAATTATTACATAGTGTGTGTAAGGTTTGTTTCATAAGTTGTAATTAAAAAACACCATAATTAATTTTTTTTCTTATTCTTTTGATTGTGTTCAAGTGGCAAGAGTTTCTAATTCACCATGTGCATTTAAATCTGTATAGTAGAACTTATAAATCTTTCATTCTGAATATGGAATTACAAAACTATGCAGATCACTTAGCTAGATTTGTGCAATTTCCATTAAAGTAAAGCAAGGGTTTTCTTAAATGTCTTTTCAGACAAGAGAGTCATAAAACTACAAATAATTATTAATTGTCTGTTTTAGTTTTTAATATTTTCTTTAGTTTTAAATGTGATCCTAGAATCCATGACTCCAAATGTATTTTATACTGTCCACTGATTCCGGAGCTTATTTTAATCAAGTAGCTTTTTTCCTAAATACTTTTTACCAGTGCTGAATTAGTGTAAATAAATTTTGCCACCAAATTAGAAAATGTTGATACTATCTAAATGTTTTACACAAAATTTTTTCCTCTAATGCATCGCTGGTTTAAAAGTATTTTTGTTAAAAAACTTTAAAAAATTGTTATCATTATGATGTAGATTCTATAAATTTATGCTAATCTCTGACGCATGTTTTGTTCAGTCTTTTATGGCTGAATTGGCTTTTTTTTTTCCTTACTTAAATTAAATTTTGATTGATGACCAATGGTAGTTATGAATATGATTATTTAAAAGCAACTATGCAATTAAACTATCTTCTGTGATATGTATATTATTTTGCAAGTTTCATTTTACCCATTTTTTTTATCATTCTGAAATTTTTAAGGGAAAGAAACTCTGCTTACATGCTTGTATTTTTGTCATCCTTTTGCTTTATATAGTTTCATTAAAATTGGTAATTGAACTGTAAAAAATAATTTATATGAAAAACAAATTCTGTAATTATTAATCTTGTAATTATCTTTTCAAAAAAATAAAAAAATCTTCATTAGGTAGATATAAGTTTTAGAAAGAGAAAAATGAGTGAAATTATGATGGTTATTATAGAAAGGATAGTTTGATTGTATTACCTATTGTCATTGAAAAGGGCATATTTTTTTAAATTCTAGTAATTCAGCACAAGATGTCCAGTTCTTTGTGATCCCTTCTCCCTCCATGTACTTTTGTATCCTATTTTTTGACATTGCAGTTTCTTACTGAAAATCTTTTTGAATGGATTTTATAACTCTCAAATTGCCTTGGAAACTATTTAATAGTTTAAAATTTTAGAACTTTTAAACTATTTTCAATTTTACACCATTCAAATTTATTAACATGGGGAGGGGGGATGAAATCTTAAGATCGTACCAAAAATATCTTTTAATTGCATATGCTAATTCTGAGGATGATAAGTAACTACTTGGTGTTTGAAAACCCTGTTATCAGTCTATAATTAAAAACTCTTTAAGTTTTCATTTTATGTAATGATTATTTTTTTATCTAGTATTTTATAATACTTTACGGTTTATTCTTGGCATAAACATTTTTTTAAAGGTTGAGGGGCTTATCTATAGTTTTTATCTCTTGCCATAAAAGGCTGAATTTTTAAAATTTTCTGGACAATCTTTTTGCATTCATTCTTTTGAAAATTTAAAATGAAGAAAAGCTCTGTTTAAGTCAGAAGCTGTTTATTAAATATTCTGTCATAAATTTTTCGTTTTGTGAAATGCAGCCAAAATTGTTGCGTGATGTTCAAGAAATGGTGCAAGAATTCTTTTAATAGATTTGCTAGTTAGTATTATCTATAACATTGATTACTGTAATGAATCTTTAATTTTTTATATACGATTCTTTTAAATCAATTAAACTGTCATCATATGAGAAAAGATATTACATTTAAATTTCTTATTTTATTCTGCCGTTTCTACAAATTTCTAAATTACAAATATGCTTGAAATATAAAAGCTAGTCAAAAAGAATAAGGTATGGGTTTTAGTTTGATTTGTATTCCTCTCCCCCTTCTATGGATGAGTTAAAATGTTTGAACTGTATTTACCCTTCAACAAATTGTATATGTAAAGAAATATATAGAAAGTTAAGAGATGAAAAAAACCCATCAAACTGCAGGAAATTAGTCACTTTCAGCACTTTTTCAATAGAAAAGTGATTATTAGATGCTACAAAAAATTAGACTTGTATCTCCTATTGAGTTATATAATTAAATTTTAGAACGGAATTTGGTTAGAATGCCAAGTTTTGAAAAATGACGTTACAGATGACCTTCTACATTGTCAATAGATATGCCTAATCTGTATGCGTGTCAACGTTGTATAATCACCCATTTTCTGACTTTAGATTCAACACTCGGAACTATTTATTTTATCTTTCTACAATCAATAATATTCACTCAGGATAGAAGTCATTTCTCTGATGTGACATGTTTAATTTTCTCTTTTTGTTAGCTGATAGTGCCACCCAATAAGATGATTCAGTTTCGTTGTTTAATATCTGTCTGCTGTGTGTCTCTTATTGAATAAACCTCATTTCTGTTTTGGAATAGCTGCAACTTTATGTAACAAATGAAAAATAGGTAGAACTAAGCATTTTGTAGAGAAGTATGCCACTTTAATAAGCCCATTAAAGATAAATTACTAGTCTTCCAAATGGCATTACATCCATAACCTTGTTTTTCTTGTATTAACTGTTATAAATTAATTTGAAAAGATTACTTGTTAGTATTAATTCAGAAATGTTTTATCTGTTCATCTTGGATTAGTTTCCTCATCTTCATTTAGTGTTTATCATTTTCACTAATCCCATCATCATTCAGCATTGTAGTTGGTATTTATTGATGTTGATTGTTTCAAATGTATCTTTTATGCATTTTTTTACTGTGCATTTTGTGTAGCATAATCTTTATTGCATTTGTGAAGTTGAGGATACTTTATTTAGGTAGAAAAATATTCACCTAAGTCATAAAATGGTATTGGCAAGAAATGATGATTGAAATAAGAAAGATTACCATCAAATTATTTCAAAATCACAGATTTAGCAAGCAATATTTTCTGACCTAATTTGTTTTGTTAATGCTTGTGTATTAATAATTAGGGTAATTTTCTTTACTAACACATAAATTTTTCTTCTGTTTTACAAATTTGACTAATGTATTTCACCTAAATATAATCTCCTTTTTAATGTTTTGATCAGCAATTTTAATATTCAGAGAAAATTTTATAAATATAAATTATAACTTTTGTCACCCACCCCCCTTAAAAAAAAAAACTCCTTGATATTCTTTGCAATAAGTTTTGCCGCTATGTTTTGACTTGAATGTGCAAGTCTGTTTCAATCTTTGGAGTCAAAGGTATTAAGTTAATAATTTTAAATAGTATTTAACAAAAAGTATTTAGTTTAAAATTGTTATTAATTTTTCTGTAATTCAAAATTTTTAATTTAATTCTGAAGTTAATTTAAATATATGAAATTTAAAACAAATCTCTAAAAAGAACAAAAGTTATTGATTATCTTGCGGACCCCCTCATGAATCATGTAAGCACTGATAGAAATGAACTTGGCTTATGTGATGTTGCCAACTTAATTCAAAGTATTAAATCATGCATATTTTACTCTTTTGAACTCTTTCATATGTTAAGATTTCGGTGTCATTATATGTTATTTAAGAAAGTGAAGTAAGCTGCATAAGAATGTGAAATGTTCACTGTATAATTTTATAGTGACTGTAATTTTACTTAGATGTTAATTCTGAAATTTTTTAAACTCGTATATTGCAGCTTATGAAATGTATAGAATCATCAAATTTGATGTTGTTATTAATAAGTGAGTGTTGAAATTTTAATGGAAAATCCTTCTGAAAAGTTGTGAATTGCATGTAAATAGAAAATAAAATTGTTTTAAACCCTTTAAATTTTCTGAATCTTATTTTTTGGAGCTTTTTACTTTTAAATATCACGTGTTATTTCAATCCCTTTTCACTGACATAACCAAAGATGATCAGTGCCATTCAAAATATACCTTATAGATATTGGTAAAAATTAGTTGTATAGCATTAAAATGGTTAAATTATAATTAAGGGATTTTGACCTTTCAAAAGTGGGTAATTTTGTGATTTAATAGCTACAATTGGGATGGTATGATAGTGTATCCGTTTGTCTGTATTGCAAATTATGCAGTGAATAGCAGGTATCACTGATTTTCGTCAAGAATTTCCAATACCAGAAAATTCGAAAGTCTTTTATTTTAGACAATCATTGACCTGATTTGGTTCATTCTAGCTATAATTAATGTCTTTTTATTATGGTTATTCTTAATATTTTCTGATAGTATAAATACTCTATTTTGCATTACTGAAATTGATTTTCAGTAAACTAACATGTGGAACTATAAGATTTGTTGTAATTCATTTATTATTTTTGAAACATTCATTTAAATTCAAAAAACACATTCATGTTGCTTTAAGAAAATGGCAAATCATATGAATGTGTTTTTTATTATTCAATCCAAAATCATATTTTTGAGATAAGGAAATGAGATGATATTGTGTAGATAACCACAAACAAATTTCAATACCAGGTTTTGTTTGTTTTATTGAAAGAAATGGTTTGTATTGTATTCCAACTTTAGCATGTCATCAGATCTTATTATATTGGTAATTGTTTTGGAAACTCAAAAGGAAAAAGATGTCATGGGTAAATTTATATTATAATAGTTACTAATATTTATTGATTATTAATTATTTGCTACTGAACATAGATGATGATCTCGAGGTGGAGAAAAAGAGAATTGATTACAATTTTCATGGATTATTAGCTATAATGAGATATTGCATAAACGGCAAATTAAAATTGTAGAAATATTGTTCCTTTCTTTTCATCTTTATGTTAACTTTATTATCCTTTTGTCTTAACCTTTTGAGGACGACTGTCATGCAGGCGTACCGGCTTCTTGTCATGTTTTATGTGCGGTTGCCCTCAAAGGTTAAGATATTAATTGGGTTTACTGCATCAATAAATATGCTATTATGACATTGGTTCTGGAATTAACAACTTGTAAGTGATTAAGTTACAGTAATTTCAAGCAGAATTCCCCCCCCCCTCCCGAAATATAGTATACAGTGTTTAATGTTATTTCATGAAAATTGTGATTCTGTTTAAAAGGTCTTGAAGGCATTATAATCGTGATGCATTAAAAAAAATTATTTTATTGGTGGCAACTTGATGAGCGTTTTGAGCTTAACGGGTGCATCAGTGATTTTAGTTATTTATCTGGATGCGTTATTCTCTTGCAGTTAGTTCATGATAAAAATAAAATTTTTGAGTGCTTTTCTTTCTAATTTTTGATTGAAATTATAGTATACATATTTAATTTAACAATATCTTTGCTTCTAAATAAGAAAGCAGTTAGGTTTTTTTTTAGAAAACATTGCATATAATTTTAAACATTATTTTCTATCCAATCCCTTGTTTATTGTATTTTTGTTTAATGGAATGTGAATCTGAATTCATGTGTATCCATTTCTGTGCAGGTTATTTCGAATATCATCATCCAATCAGAATGTCAGCCCTGTGGATATAAATTTGTATATTAGTTAGCATGACAAAAGCCCATTGGCCACTTTGCTCAAGACCTTCACACCCTTGCGTCATTTGTAATTTTTTCATCATTTTTTAATTTGATGTGTTTCATGTTTTTAGTTGACAATTTATAGTTTCTTTTTTTTATCATTGTACATAAACATATACCTCAATGTAGAATTTTATTTTATATTTTGTTCATTGTAATGCAGCAGTTATTTAGAGAAGTTATGTTCTGTTTTGTGCTTTATGTTTATTTTATTCAGTCATTTTTATACTTTAAAATAATTTTAAAAGTAATATTGTTATATTCTATGTTGCTTTTTAGTTTGAATTTAGAAATGTTATGTTTTTCATATTTTTATCTTTTATACGTTTAGAGTAGAAAGATTTAATCGCCCATGTTTCCTAGAAGTCCAACCTAAATGTATTAGTGCATGTATAATTTATAACAGATAGTTCAGACTTTTGAGGACTGATGGTCTCTGTGTGACCATCAAGTTAGCTTCAAATGATGTTGGTAGTTGTAGGTGATATGTAGTTGAGACTAACTCTTTTGAGTCCAAGGAAAAGTGTTAGATACCGAGTTCATGATGAGCCCCTAAATTAGTGGTGTACTGCTTTTCAATTTAAAAAAATACTTATTTTATGAATTCAATATTTTTCTAAGTTACATGGGTTGCACGAAATGTTTGAAATTTAATCTCTTCGCCAGATGAAATTAAGCCAGGTCTCCATCTAGGCAGTTGCTAATGTATAGCAGAAACTAATAGCCTAATCGTCATCAAATTGTTGTTGCTAACATAAGTCACGAGAAGAAAATTTTCATTCAAGTTTCATATGTTGATCACCATTAGCTTTTGGTGTGGCTATCTACAATGAGTGTAATCGAACTATGAAATATGGGCATTATCTTCAAAACTATACAGATTATAGTATGCTTACAAGCATAGGGAGAGAAAAAAAAATTTTCATACAAGTTCCTATATAGAAGAAAAAGAAACTTTATTCATACTTTTCTAATATGAAATATTTTTTGACTTTTTATGCTTTATTCATTGAATGGATACATTTTAAGTAAACATTCAGTGTCATTGTTTTATCTGATAGCGAAAAAGTAACACAGTTTTACCTGAGAAAAGATACAGTGACTAAGAAGTTTACTGACTTCCAATTGTCTTGATTTAACCCGTAAACGTATGTTGCATATTGATGTAAGGTATGTACTGTCATCAATGCTGTAACTAGGCCATATTGTACTCAGGGCTGAGTATTATTTTTTTGCCCTCTTTTTGATATTTGGCTGTAAAAACCAAAATTAATGTGCTATTGTTTTGTTTCCATAGCACATGCCAAGACTGGCAATCAAGGGCATCTATGCTTTCTTGCCTTTCTCAAATTTTTTTAATCCTTTCACTACCATCATGGCATATATGTCTTATTTATATAAAAAATATTGGTAGTGAAAGGGTTTAATCTTTTTTTTCACTAGATTTTATTTAATTCAAAGTTCTACTTCTCTACTGTTCTTCTCTCCCTTTTTTTCTTATCTTAACCTATTTTTGGATCAAGAATAAATATACCTAAGAATCTAAGGATAAATTTAGTCTTAATGTTGCGGTCTGTGCCTTAAATGAGAATGATGCTTTGAAATTCTCTTTAATATCTTCTTATGACAGGAATTGTTAAATGGATTGAGCTGTGATTTCTGAATCCATTTTTTCCCATGACCTCATTAAGTCCGCTCTTTGTAATTCAGTAACACTTGGATATCTGGTTTTGGCTGTAGATTCTTTCAGAATACAAGAACTTGTAATTCAGTAACAATCGGATATCTGGTTTTGGCTGTAGATTCTCTCCGAATACATGAACTTTAATTATGAATATTTTAAATGTTTATAGGTGTGATATAAAAATGTAGCAAAATATTGATTTTTTTTAAACTTAAAAAGTGTTCAGTTATGCTTCAACGTAGTCAAATCAATTGCCTTTTGTTTTCAAGCACAGTGTAAGTTAGCATTATAACAATAAGCAAATAAAATATTAATACTAAAAGTAAAGACATAAATAATTAAGAATAAAATTAAAATAAGATACAACCAAAGCTTCTGGATCACGCAAAATGCAGCAAAAAAACATTGAAAATACAAAAAAAAAAAAAACACTTAACAAAATGAAAGTTATGTATTATAACTGTATTCTGGGGAAACTTGCTCCACTACGTCTTAACTACATACATGGAAGTTCTTTCTGCTTTTGAGGGTGACCAGTTCTGTTGAGAAGTCTTTATAGGCAGGTATTTCTTCCCTGTTATCAGTGTAGTTACTGTTGATTGCCACCGGGGGCGGCGATCCCAATGAATACTCCTTCTCTTCGTATCATGTAGTGCTGCTATGGCAGGGGTGGTTTTTGTGGTTATCATGTTAAGCAAGAGTTTACCTAATCTTTCAAGATTTTAGATAATCAGAAATTTTCTTAAACCTAATTAGAAATATTTACATATAATTTTAAGTGGCCCTGGTTCATCAGTGATAAGCTATTTAAGAATAAATTTTATTAAGGAATTTTAATGGAAGTTTTCAAGTTTATTTAAATGATTCTGAGAATTACAAAGTATGTTGCTTTGAGTTAGATCATGTGTCCCCTAGAATTAAATGATTAATTTTTTTTAACTGCTCCTATCCTTTTGGAACAGTTGTACTTTAGTCAAATGCAAATTTACTATTAGTCTGGTGCAGCCTGGTCAAAAATGGCTCTTACACCAATAAAACACAAACTAACCAACCAATGTATTAAGCACTACATGCCTAAATAGTTGAATCTCTTCTAAAGTGTAAATGCTCCAATTCTCAAAAAGTATTTTTTTTTTTTTTAAATATAGCACTACATTTGCGAATAACTTATATCCTTGTTGACCGACTTTGATATATGAAAATTTTAGTGGCTTGGTTTCTTTTATTATTCATATCAATTAAATTTGTTTTTTAATTTTTAAAAAATTAACCTGGGTTTTTTTTGCCTTTTTCTAATTGTATATGTCGTAGGGGAATTGAGATAATCGGGCTCTTTGCAATAAGCCAGATTATTTCAATTCACCTACGACATATATATAATGAAAGCATACTCTTTGGACGTAAAGATTATCGGAAGGATTTTTTTTTTCCCCCTATTAAGACTATTCACACTACAGTTTGCTTGATTATCAAAAGTTTTTAGAATTACTTCATTAATCAAAACTGTGTTTTGTGAGTGCCAAACATATTTTATATTTCCTTTTAATGATTACTTGTAAGTGTCTACTCATTTCTCAAAAGAATCAAACTGATTGTATGCCCAGATTTTTTTCTTCTTTTGTATGTCTTTGTTCTATTCTGTTTATTGAAATGTTCTAAGCAGATATTTTTAAAATTTAAGAATCACTGCTGCTGTTAATTATATATATTTCTTTTTATTTTAAGATTTCTCTGAAGAACAGTGTTTTATCTCCTATTTTTAAATAATAATGATAAAATTATCCAAGCATTCCTAGTTCCTGGACACTTATGTATGGAAATCAAACCTTACTAATGGCATTTAGTGTTTATAATTTTGTTTCATCCAGTCTTCATAAATGTATCCAGGACTCAAATATCTTTGTAGTCTATTCAAAAATTTTTATTATGTTAATGATTTTTGTGTTTTATCCACACAATTCCTTTCATTACGGTGCCTGCTTGTGTAAATGATAACCCAGTGTGAAATTTCTAAGTAACAAACAATAATTCAAAATCTGATAGAAATTTTTTGTATACTCGGAAAGATATTTCTTCTTTGATGTCGTACAGTTTTTGTGTCAGTTTTCTTTACTATCTTTTGAAATTACATTCTTCAAAAATTTTATTTTTCTTTTGATAGCTAGCTATTTATGAAAGAAATCATGGGCATTTTTGTTCTTAAGAGCTATATGATAAACTATGCTAGATCACACATGACCAAGTTTGAATCTCCTTAAAGTACAAGTGTGTTATTTTTTAGTGATTTTGCAGGGAACTTTTTGTGCCTCATTTTTAATGTTTTAATTTAATTATGCATGTGATGTGAAATTTTTGTGAACATTTGTTTCTTATGTTGTATATACCTCTGACAATTCTTCATAACTTGTTGTAATAATTTACATAAAGACTCAAAAGCTGTGTATGTGTAAAAATACACCACCTAAAGAAAAGATATTCTTGCCATTGTGTTATTTCATACAATTACTTCACATGAATTTTTATGCGTGATGAAAATGGAGGAAAGAAACAGCTTTTGCATGAATTTTTTAAAACTATTTATTAATAATATAACTTTTTATCAAAAATCACCCAGTTTAGTTTTTTTGTGTACAGTTTTGTTGCAGGAACAAACCAAAAAACATTTAAGAGAAATCCTTTTATCCATTCAGAAATGCCTTCAAAGGCTTAAATTTGCAGTGTATGGTTAATTTATAAACAAGCTTTAAAAAAAACTCCTAGGAAAAAAAGGCTTTGGGGCCAGAGGGTTCCAGGTTCGAAACCAGATTCCACTGAAGATCCACTGTGTATGGGGCCTGTTGCATGCTAAATCATACATAGTGGCCAAACGTCCTCCCGTTGGTGTGGCGTGGAAGTTTGGAGAGTGGGTGCCAGCTCAGGTGTCGTCATCATCTGGCCGTGGTTCAAAATTACGAGGGCCGCACAGTGGTTCAGTTTCGTTTTCTATCGAGACAAAAATCATAGCAACGAAACTAAAAACAGCAGAAACTTGAAATTTGCACAGCTTAAAGGAAATGGACTTCAGTTGTATCGCATGAAATTTCATAACAATCGATTGGATATTTCTTGATTCATATTAATTTATTTAATTCGTCCCCATTGTTCTCTATGGAGAGAACTGTTGTAATCTGCGGAAAAGTTAATAATTAGTTGTATAAAGCATAAAAAAATCTGATAAATTTTACCAAATGAAGGAAATAGCTTTGAAATAAGATTTGTGAAATTTTAGTAAAGTCTGGTAGGTATTTTTTTTATTTTATTTTTAACATTCCAAATATTTGCAATGTTAAGATAGATCTAATGAATAATTGTGCGACAAGTTCAAATGTCTTTCAAAACGATTAAAAAGTGAAAGAATTTCGTTAATATAATATAAATGTTATATATATATATATCATTAAATCTTTTAAAAAATTACTTTTAAGAGTAAAATTGCCCTCAGTTTTCACAAAAATATGAGAATTCATGAAATATTCCAAAACATTTTAATAACTAACTTTTTAAGCATAATAGATGAAGGTAACGCTTTTCATCGTGAGAATGTTTTATATTATTTGTTATTTATGAAAAACTATATTTGGTTAAGTTTTCCTAATTTTATTGTCCTTTTAGCTGTAGCTGAAGACAGCGCTTGAGAGGTTGTTACTGAAGCAAATTAACTGTCTTGAAAATTTCAAATCACGTTCCGAACTATTCCAAAATTTTCGCGTTTTTGGTGTGTTTATGTCAACTATTAAATCAGAAATAAATATTCAAATCGATTTAAAATACTTTTGGAACCATCCAGTGTTTATTTCTTAAAAAGTTAAAATGTATTTTAGATTGAGTATCCGCCCCCTTAAATTCGAAAATTTTTCAATAAATAATCAATTTTTGTCGATTGAATTTTTAGCAATTAACATCTAGGCTAACTTAGTTTTTAAACAGGTTTTTTTTTTTTTTACCCAGATATTTATTTTTGCGTCATTGAAGGAAAAAGTGAAAATTCTTCACTGACATAGATGACATTAAAAAATAAAATAAATGAAAAAGTCGGGGTTTATCTGGGCTAATATTTAGACATTTTATAGAAGATATAGAGTGTAGAAATGATTTAAGGTAGTCTCAAGGTGTGCAAAGTTGTGCAAATTTTTTTTAATTCTCTTTAAACTTGAAAATTTAGTGAAAAAAAGGGCCTTTTAAAATATAGTATAAAAATATGGAAAATAATAAAATGATGTGTTAAAAACGGTTTTGTTTACTTGTCCTGGAATCCAACATCATGAAAAATCTAAAATTAGACAGACAAAGAGCAATGTAGGACTTTACAGAACGAAATCCGAGGGCTCACTGAAACGCGACTCAAGTGTTCGAAAGACATTCTTCAACTTTAACCTCCGTAAAACCTCCTAAGACTACATGTTTATACAAAAAAAAATTATGTCTTTCAGGGTTCCAAACGGTTCTCTACCTACCCCCATAGAAAATAAACCCATTTGCGGACCTCGAAATTTCGATTTTTGTCGCGCTACAAACCGAAACTGGACCACTGTGGGCCACCCCAAAATAGCCCTCGTGTTGCTTCAAAACGGGACGTTAATATAACTAAACTAAACCTAGTGGAGGGAAAAGTAAATGTCGTATATTATGGAGGAGTATATTCAAAGGTGTTTTTGATATTCAGAGCTATTTTGCCTTTAGAAATATTTATTGTTATTGAATGTTGAATAAAGATAATCAGAAACATTAAAATCTCTAGACACTTTATCATAAACTTCAGAAACAGATTTACATAATGTATGTAAATTATCTATATAACAGTGGTAAGCTTACAAATCTGTAAATTAAAAAAAAAAAAATGTTTGTATAGGTAGACAGAGTTTGTTGGGTACTATTGTATCTGGAATTATTATTATTTTTTTTTTTTAAAGAATTGATCGAAAATTGCAGAATACGTTAGCATTTTGTTGAGCTTATAAAGCATTAATTATAATATTGTCATTTGACCACCACTCTGTATAATCTGTAGTTACGATTTAATGCAAAGTTGTATTGGAAACTTTGTATAATTTTTATTAATAGAATTATCCTGTGGAGCGATGCATACAAATTTGCTAACAGTTAATTGATATGCCAATAGCAAATGACAGCATATTAATTTCTTTAAAGTAAATACTTAATGCATTTATAGTAATTATTAAAAGTAAATATATATATTGCAGTTTTCTTCTGTGTAAGGTAGAAGTAAATTTTTTTAAGTTAGTGCGGGAAATTCCTGCATTGTCAAATTAATTCAAAAATGTTTGCATCTGGTGGAGCTGTGAATGAAAATAAACTTTATCTAGCAAGTTTATTTCTTTATTTACTAAACATATTATTTGAATGATTAATTTTTTAAAAGCATAGCTTATAAAATGTAATTTAACGTGATATTTCATTATTTGGGCATTACACTGGGATACAATAAAAAGTACACTGACAATAGAAAATGTATATGATGAAATAAACAGATTTCTTTTCCCTCTTGTTTTGAAAAGTTCTTATTTACCTGAAACAAAGCAACTCTTACAGTTGGCGTGTGTAGAATGGTGATTTTTGTATCGTGGTGTTTAGTGTTTTAAATTCGTAAGTCTAAATTATATTTGTCCCCTTCATTTTAAAAAAAATTAATTTTTTAATACATTTGAAACAAATAATAGTCTACCAAATTCTCGAATATAATATCCAACATCACAGAACATAATATCTCATAAGAATTATTACTAACAAAAAAGAGGGTTCTAAGTAGTATTTGAAATGAAAACCACTACTATCTCTCTAGTTTATATTTTCTTCTTTCACTAAGAAAACGAATTTTTTTTTCTTTCTTTTTTTAGAATTTGTTTGCAGAAATTCCTTTCCCTCCTCGCTTTTTACTTTTTTGTTTCCCATTTTAATTATATTTCGGGCAGCAGTTTTTTCTTGCATATTTATGAAATTAGTGTCGAAAAACTTGTGTTTTATCTGATTGGTTATCAAATTTCTTTAATTGTGTAATGTTGAAAGTTATTGTGGAAGAAAATAATTATAAATTGCATACATCATCTGGCCTTTATTAACTTTGGTTTAAAAAATGATCTATGTTAAGTATTATATACTTTCTGACACTTGGACCCTTTTTTTGCTGACTTTTTCATTTCTTTAGGAAAATTTGTTAGTAGGATTATCATTTTATAATTACTTCAAATGAATATAATAAATGCTGCTAACACCAAGATAATATAATTTACTTATAACTTGTATTTATATATAAAATTTACCATAGACATTTTAAAGGGAGTTGTAATTTAGTTTTTACTTTTTGGATATTGCACTTAGAATAGTTATTAGAGAGACTGTGAAAATCTATGTAATTGACAAATGTTATGCCTTTTCTCCTTCAATAGCAAAGATTTCTAAATAGTTTTGCATTTCTAGAATTAGGTGTAGAACATTTTTGTTTTAATGCTTTCAGTTGCAAAACAATGCTCTTTGACTCCTACAGATTACTTATTTGAATTAATTACTTATGCAACTTAATTATTTACTTTTACCAAACTGCCATTGTACATTGAATGCTTCCATTGACAGACGACAAATCCAAACTATTTCACGATATTTAAAATTAACAGGAATTGTAGCTTTCATATTTACTTCCATAAGTGACTATTCTAAAATGGACTTTTCTAAAAGAGCCAATTTGTTTTACTTTGAACATTCTATAAATTTACTTCTAAGCAGTCTATGTCAAAAAATAACACTTTAATAATTGACAAATTATTTTCCAGATATCCTGAGGCTGTGGGAGAAGTAGTACATAACAAAACTCTTCAAATTATACCATATAGTATTTTTTTTAATAAATCGGATGCATTCAATTTATCTCTGTCAGGACATAGCAAATACCATACATCTAAGTAGATTATGCACTATTTTTGTGTGTGTGAGTTTCAAATGTTTATCGTATTAGCTTCTGTTATTGGTTGCCATATGCTTAACCTGAAACTAGTGTAATACATTTTATCGTATGGATGGTAGGAAGAAAAATTGTGCCATCTTTTGGTTTCAAAATTTTAATTTTCTTTTACACATTGTGCAAAAAGTTAAATTAAATTGATTAAGATACCTAAGTGAAATATGGATGATTTTAAAAGTATTGTTTGTGTGTTTTTATAATGAATTCTTTAAAATACATTTTCTTCACCTCTTGAAACTAGTGAGCAGTCAATAGCTTGAATTTATGATGCCATTGAGACAGAGGATAAAATTTTTTGTAATAATATCATCGTCATTCTTTGTGTGGCATTGTGGTTATTCATTAATATTCATCAAATGAAGCAGAGTTTTCTTGAAAAACTTTTGCAATAATAGTAAAAAAGTGATGTTTTGAATAAAGATTTCTCTATATTTTAATGGATAGATTATTAATATTATGCAATTGTCAATGATGTTTATTATAACTCATCTGTAATTTTAAGAGCAATGTAAATGTAATAAAAATGTCAGTACGTTAAAATATGATCCATTACTTTTAGTAGTAATCAGCATGTTATTGCTATCAGCAATCTATTGGAACTGAAAATCGGAAAATTTCATAATACTAACTAATCCTGTGCAGAGCATTTGTGATCTGTTGCATTCACATCATGCATTCTTGGCTAATTTGCTACATTCTGGCTTCTAATACATCAGCTCACAAAAATTACAGTGTTGTCAGAAAAGAAGCCAAGTTGAGCTGGCAACTTAGCATTCCAAGAAAATTCAGCAGGGCAAAAAGGGGCCAAGTAGTGGCATAAAATGGATAACCCAATATACAATTCACACACCCAATATAATGTTCACAATTGTAAGTTTCATGAGGTTCACCTGAATTTGTGAATTAACACAATTTGCCTTTCATATACTTAATCTATTTTAATGTTCTCTGGCTCGCCTAAGCATATCTGCTTTCAAACTCTGCCCCGTATATTGTAAAAAATATATTGCGACCTCATTTTTTCGTGAGAAAAGTTGTTTCACACCAGAGCGAATGTAGAAGCAGGCTATGCCATTGGCAAAAGAGAAACTAACCTCTTTTTTGCACCATGTACCTTAGCGTTTTACATATATATTGATGCTGTTGTGTTGAAACTGTGAAACAAAAATTTTATGAAGCTCTTTTCCTTAGCCTTATTCAGCTATACTGTAATTGGATAGTGATCCAACAGATATTTTTTCACAGTTGACTGCTTAGAATGAGGAACTGTAGTAAATGATTTACAAATTAATTTTATTTATATATTAGTCTGAAAATTGCTTTAATCTCTTGCTTCATATTTCATCTGTAATTCCTATTTAAATTGCATTTAATGTTTTAAGTATTAGTATTTTTAAATGGTTTGTGATAAAAATATAGTGCAATTTTTGCATAATTTTATATTCTATGATTGAAATTTTATTTGTATTTTATAAGACCATTAATACGCTAGCAGTATTTCATTTTCTTCTATTTCAAATAAATCGATAAAATAAAATGTTTTACTTTCTGATGTGTTTTTTAATAAATTCCAAATCCATTTCTGTATTCACTTTAACATAAAAAATATTTATTTAATCTTTTTTTAGTTCACCAACATTCAGAAATGAGAATTCTTTTGTGTAGGATTTTTTTTCTTCATCTTGTATGCTCATTTTTAAAAGCTTGTGCTAAGGTCATGGAAGCTACTGAAGAAATATGAAAATATGGTGATTTTGAAAAAAATAAGGAAATATTGAATTGTGACAATTCTTAATGTATTTTACTTGCAGTTTGTGTTGGTATTTATGCATTACTGATTTAGATCTGATTCTTGAAAATTTGATCAAATGGATGTTTTTTACTTCTGGTTAGTGTATTTTTAGTAGGTTTCTTACATGGTGTATCAAACATTGAAACATGTATTGTGTTTATAGTTAAAGGGAAAACTTTACTTAAATGGAATGATACTTTATTTAAAATAGAATTAATTTGGGTCTGCACATCATAGCAACAAATACTTTTAAAACAATTGTAAAGTAAATATATCCTCTTGTTCTAACTTGTTATACATTAAAAGCATACAATTTATGCTACAGATGATGGCCTAAATTTTAAATTGAATGCAATATGAATTACAAAAAATAAGGTAAAATAGTCAAGTTAATTTTATTTTCTTGCGATTTCATATTGTTAATTTCTTCAGTTTCATTTGTGAATTGAATTTTTACCAGAAACTTATTAAAAACCACAACTGAATTGAGATGCATTAAAATTTCAGGGGCTAAATTTTTGTTGCAGTGTTGCATAATGATTTTCATTAAAAAGTTCCTTGTCATGCTTTTGAAAAGATAAATTAAAACATGAATAAATGAATGTTATGTTTCAAAATAATCTACTGTTGGTTTTATTCAGTCAACTTGTTTTGGGGAATGCTTCGGAACTCATACTTGGTACAATAAATAAATGAAGAGGAAAAAAATATTTGAAGAAATTCATTAGAAATTAACTTTTTCATGGCTTTTAACTCTTGCAGGTTATTTAGGGATGATTGCTATTTCTAGTTGAAGAATTTAACTTGGGAAAAAAAAAAAAAAAAGAAATCTTCAGTCATGCTCATTTTTTATTAATTAAAAAATACTCATTTATGATAAACTTTTAAAATTTAATACTTTATTGTTCCACACAATTTGGTTCTGTTTTACAGATATTAAACCAGCATTTTTGTTTCTTCAACTTTTTTTGTATTAAATTATTTAATAAAAATTACATTTCTAGTAATTCAAGACTGTATATCCTGTTTTTTAGGTTATGTCACAACTGTATCACACTGTTTTTAAGAAAACTTTTTTATGTTGTTGTTGAAAGTATCTCTTTCAAAAGCTACAACTTTTATCCATTTTTCAGGCAGTTAGTGAGTACCGTGACATAAAAAAATGGCATGTTCTTTTGAAATGATCTATTTATTTAGTATAGATACATTACATCAGTAGAGGGGGGTATTAGCCCCTCTACTTTATGCTGGAAAAATCAAATTTTAGTTACATAAAACTAAAAATTATTAAAAATCAATAGTGCCCGGAAAAGTTAGCTAATTTTGTAGCTAAATTTTTTAATTTGGCTGTCTGCCCCTATACTTCTGGGTACTTTTAGATTTCTATAAATTTTTTGCCCCCCCCCCTCCCCTACTTTTTCAACCCAATCGCCGCCAGTGCATTACATAGCTGCTTTACAAAGCTATATTGTATGGGTTGGAAGAAACAGTAACCCAAAGAAGCAACATTTAGTGAATATAGCAGATGAGTTAATACATTTCACTCAGCTGATGTCTGCAATGTTTCTTTAACAAGTTTTTGTAAAAGAGTAGCATTGTTATGAATTCATATATCCTTAATGCTTAGCTAAAATTCATTAATTGTTGGAAATGTTCAGCTGTGATTGTCTAATTCAGTTACTGGTTGGCGTTCATAATAAAAGATCAAAGCATTCTGGTCCCGTCAGGTAGAATCAACCTTTGCATGCCGATTGTAAATATTTAGTAATTCATTTGGAAAATGATGTCTTGCAAAAAGTTGGTGGCATCCTCGGAGTTTCCTGTTACTTCTTTTTTTATACATCTTGTCTCTATCTGGGGCTCTAACATAGCTGATCAGAATTTGTCAACCTCTGTTATGCCCAGAGGTAGCCCAAAGTTATTATACGGACGGGGAAAATAAACAATTCCCCCCCCCCCCCAACCAGTGTAATTTTTAAATTCTCTATTGTCTGTATTTTAAATGTCCAACAAATTTTTACTTAGAAATATGCATGTTTTACCTGTAAATATGATGTATTAATGTTATGGTCAGAATTTTTTTAATTTCAGAAATATTTAAGAATATAAGGAAGTCTTACAGAAACTAAAATAATGTATTAAACAAATTTATTTTAAAAATATATGATTTTTACACAGTATTATAAAGTCTCTTCACATGATCACTTTTCTTGCCTTTTTATCTACAAAATCTTTCATAATATTCTCAATATCTATGTTCTGCAGAAGGTCCCGTTCAATTGATACGGTTGCCAGTCACTCCTGCGACATGCTAGATTGCAGATATGTTTTAATCAGTTTAAGTTTTGAAAAACTTATCTTGCCTGTAGCAACAGTTACTGGTGGAGTCAGAAAAATCCACTGCATTAATTTTATAAGATACGTATAATTCTTTAGTGGTTTTCTACTATTTTTTAATAAGATACGGCCTTTTTGCTTAGGAATAATCTCAGGCTGCTCACAAACATTGCTAAGTAGGAAAAATCTGAAAATTTAAAAAAATTGAGAAACACCTTTTACACTTGGGAGGGCAGTATAGGCAATGGTAAGTTTCGGGGCCCCTCCCACCCCAACTTCCAAAACCAGATTTTTATTGATTTAAATTTAATATCTAAATAAGCAACAAACAATATGACAAACTGAAATAAAATATTTCTTTGTGGGTAATCTTCAAAAAAAATTGAAATGTAAAAGTAATTTTAATTAAAATGGTTAAAAAATTCCAAAACTTTTTAATATAATTTAAATATTCTATTACAAAGTATCCCAGGACTGCTGACATGTGACCCATTGATCTGCTAATAAATTCAAAAGCATTAAAAATATTCCAATTAATGTTCTGAATTTAAACGACTCTAGATTTTAAGTTCTAGAGCACACTTCTTGTAAATCAAATGGAAGCCCTGAAAATAATTTTAAAAAATTAATAATATTGGGGGCCTCCCCAAAGTTAATTGCAGGGCCCAAAGGCAATGGCCTATTTAGTAATCCGGCCCTGACCATATATCTTGCTCATTGATGTGAAACTTTGATTTATTACTTTTTTTTTAGCCGTGTTGCAATTTTTTTTTTAAATCACAATACAAAAAGAAACAAATTAAAATTTCTGTGACATAATTTGTAATTTTTCTAGTTTTCTTCTAATGTTTGGCACTTTCTGGTGATTGGAAGAAATGTAATAGGATCTTTATACATACAAATTTGATTTTTCAAAAAACAGTTATTATTATTTCAAGAGTAATGCTTATGTTAAAATCCAACAAATCTTATCACTCTCGGTATTGTCTGTATTTTCGGTTTGCAAACTAGTTTTGGCGTCTTGTTTATTGCTAGATTCTTCACACAGTCACTTAAGATGGTTCAAGTAATTGTAACTTTGCATGCTCTCGCTCTTAGTCCTGGTAAATGAGTGAACTTGTTAAATAGTGCTTATCTAGTTTATCAAAATCATACGAGTTAAGTTCTTTTGAATAATCATATAGAAGGCGCACAAAAATGTTCCAACAAAACCAACACAACTTTTGATATAACTTAACCCATTGTGCACTTTTAAGATTTCTGCTCAGTAATATATAAATATAATTTTAAAAAATACAATTAAAATTTCATATATGGGATTTTAAAATTTAGAATTTTTGTACAATTGACAATGTTAGTATTGTCAATATCAAAAATTTATATTTTTCAAATAGATATGTAATTCTGAAAATTTTAAAATAACATACTAGAATGATAATAACAAAATTACCTGTGGTGTTGAATTCACAGGAACTTTTTGTTCTTGGTTCGAATACTAAATTATATTGTCGTTCTTAAAGTTTTCTGAAGTTCAAGATCTGCCTTCAACTGTTGTTGACAGACCTTCTATGGATTCAGTATTTTCTATTTTGACGATTTTTTTCAAAATAGACGCTTGCTTTTCGTGGCTGCTATCCGTGCCTTTTTTTTTCCTATAAAACGTACCTGATTGTTTCTTTTTTTTTCAGACATTTTAGCAAAATACACAACACTTATAGGTATAACGTTATTCAGAATAAAAATAAAGCGCGACATCCACCAGTTTTTCTTTCAACACAGTTTGCCAAAACATTTCATCAAAATAAAAAGAATACGATGAGAAATGGTGTAGACCAGGGGGAAAGTTACATTTTTATCCGGTTTAATATTTTTTCGGCCCATTATGCCATAAAACTGAAATACAATAGTCGGTTAGGAGGAACGAGCCTCTCGGACCAAAGAAAAAACCACGAAATGTGGGAGGAAGTCATTCTAGAGAAATTATGGCAGGGAGGGCCCGTTTTGGAAGAGGGGGCACAGTAAACCGGACCGCACCTATGGTCAACCAACGGGATCGGGTTGCCCGTGGATACAGTCTGACCTGCGAATTACCCATCAAATTTTATGGCCAGAATTTCGTGGAACAGATTTTTAGACCTCTCCAGGGTCTAGAAGCTTGAGCCGAGCGCCTTTATGAAAAACTGAAGAGAGGGCGCCAAAAATGAAAGGAAAATTTTTGCCGTTTTCGCGGGAGCTCTCATGTCAATCAAAACATTATTTTCTCCCCTTGACGTTCCAGCTTTTGGTGCCACGGGCAGTTGCTCGGGCCGCCTCTGGTCATGCTTTGCTGTCACCTCCCTGTTAATTCATTGAATTCATCATTATTTGGTAGTTCTAATTTAAAATCATTATTTGGTAGTCTAAATTTAAGCAATTGGCACATAATCTTCACCTTTAATGTGTCGAATTATTCATTATCAAACTTTTTCGGTTTATACTAAGGATGGCGGTTATTGTAAAAACAACCGTTTTTTTTTTTCCACCTCCAGTTTTAACCGTCAAAATAACCGGTTTTCGGGGGGGGGGTTAAAAAGAAAACGTTTGTAGACAAAAAATTTTATTAATAATATACAATAAGTATTAATACAATAAGTAATTAATATAATAAGTAATGATTATAAATAAGTGATTAATACAATATGTAATAATAAATGAGTAATTATTACAGTAAAGTAAGTATTATAGACAAATTTTATTAAAAATGTTTTCATAAGAAATTAATTCATTGGTCAATGTCTATCATCTAAATCTGCTCATAAAGACTTTCAGCAATGTGTTGATCCGTGAGTAGATACCTCTCATCGGAAACATCATTCAACGTAGATACTAATTTTTCGGAAGCCACAGAACTTTCGACTAAAGATAAATATTTTTTGGCTACAAAAAACAGACACCGTTTGCAGACAAAATGTTTTATTAGTATTTTTTGTTAGTGTTTTTGCAGGAAATCAATCCATTGGTCAATATTTATCTGTTCATAAAGACTTTCAGTAATCCGCCAACCAACAGATGCCTCGAGGAAGCGGTTGTCGGTGATTGGCCTAAGAATGATGAAATTCAAAGCTTTATAACTTGGTAAATTTTAGTCTAGTCGAGCCTATCTTAAAAAAATAACCGGTTAAAATCGGAACAAAAAAAAATCGGTTAACCGAAAGGGAAAAAAAATCCTGTTTTCGGTTTAAACCGGTAGGTTTTTCCCGTCCCTAGTTTATAGGAGCATTCATTGTTTTCCGTATCAAAGTCATTGTTTTTAAAATGATTAAAGTCAACTTAATATAAATTGTGTCTTTCTTTGAAAAAAAATGCCATAAAACTTGTACAAATGTTGCTTCTTTGGCACAAAAATACCTATTTAAAATGGAGTAAAAAATCTATATAAAATGTAACCAAATGGCATATGCGAAACTTCAAAGCAGGGTTAGCAGTACCTTTTTTTAAAAAAATATCGTTAATGTAAAAAATAGAATTTATGTCATCTATTAGCGAACTGTTAAGATTTTGTATGAGTGTTGTACTTGAAATGTACCCTAAAAGCAGTAACAGAAGATGGATATGCAAAAAAAAGACACTTGTCTAAATAATGAAGTATACAAGATTATCTACCTAAGATGCTTCATTCTATCTAAATAATGAAGTTTCTTGTTAATAAAAAAATGATTTGATTAAAAGTATCTATACTTAATCGCCATTGTTTCACATTTGTTCAATGCATTTCATAGACTAATATTTATGGTCAAATGTACCTAAACAGAAAAAATATAAAACGTGAAGTCAGGTGATAATCTTTTTCGGTCCCTTAATAAATATAATCCAACAACCTTCGTAAATCTTTAGGTTTGAATTTACAGGGTGTTCATAACTGGTTTTACTTGAAATCTTCTATAAAATGAAAACTTAAAAGTATTATGAAGATGTTCATGGGATTTATATCCTGCGAAAAATAAGATTAGTCAGAGTCACCTTGAGGGGTAGAATCGATGTTTAATAATAGCACTCACATCATAGCATATTTAACAAATAATAGTCACGCCAGCACTTCCTTTATTCACCATTTTCTGCCATCAGTGGAAAGTGCAATATTGACTCTGTAGTAGCTCGAAGAAGAAATGTTACGAATTTGTTTGTGAATGGCATCTTTGAACTCTCACCAATTTCTCATGCTGACATGATAAACGGTGCTTTTCAGATAACTCCAAAGCCGAAAGTGCAAAAAAATCATGCTGCCTAAAATATCGGAATATTACAGATTGAGTTCTACGAATATTAACACAGTTCACTTCTAATTCATAAACCTTTTATGGATAGTGCATCTTAGGCAGCTTCATTTTTATAAATGACGGTGCTTCAATCCTGTGTAGGTACATCTGTGAAGCGGTGACTTTGACAGACAGGGTTATCGGTCGACATTTTCTCATTTTATGGTCATCACGGTCCCTAGATCTTTTTATTTTGGGGATATCTGAGAAGTATCGTTTATCACGAGATCATTAGAAATATGTTTGAATTGAAAGATGCCATTCGCCGATGTTCGTAACTAGGGGTTGCAAACCGGATCCGGTAATCCGGCATCATTAGACGTCTACCGGATCCGGCAAACTGGTGCCGGATCCGGTAAATTTTAAAAAAATACATGAAGCCGATTTCTTGGAAAAAATACTCGCGTTGTTGCAAGAGTAGGTACTTAAATGCGTGGTGTGTGCGAGTCGTTCGACGCTGACTCACCCGCTTCACATATAGACATTCTTATTGTGCAATTGATAGATGAATTACGTTTATGTTGCATTTACGAGTATGAGGATGATTTAAGTAGATAATTAGACTTAGAAATGAATTGAGTAACGATCCATATTTCTGATTTTTCTTTATAATACGACTTTCTTTTTACATAGTGACCGAAATAACGTTTTAAATTGCAAGTATATACCTATTTGTGTTGCATTGCAGGTACTAGTCTAAAAGTTCTAAAACAAACATGCCACTTTTGAAACCAATTCAAAATGAAAACAGGAATATTAATATACTTACAGAATAAAAAAAAATATGATGATGATACAAGACGAACTGATGATACATTTACTATGCCGGAAAAAAAAAGTTGCAAGACTAGAAATGAAAAATATCTTAGAAAGAGTTGTTAAAGATGATAGCTTTAAAGAAAACGTAGATAATACAGTAGAAAATAACTCAGATTCATCGTCATTGAAAAGTGATTGGACATTACAGAAAGAATTACAGATGCAAATCCAGCAAGATATGAAAACCTAGAACATAAATACAAAAAAAAAGAGAAAGATTATGAGAAAACATTAAGAAAGGAAATGACTGCATGTGAAAGTGAAGGAGTTCGAGGAAAATACTTGTCTTCTATTCATGAGTATTTGTTGACAATAAAACCGACAAGTGTAGAAGCAGAAAAGGCTTTCTAGGCCGCTGGTTATATTTGTAGCTCTGTAAGAAGTCAATTGACAGATGACACAATTAACACTTTTTGTTTCCTACGATATTTTTTTCGAAACCAAAGTGAGTTTTTTTTAATTGTTTTACTTAAAATAATAATTTAAAGTAAGTATATTAAAAAATACGAAGAAGTTTTAAACTCGTTATTGTATAATTGTGCCATTGATTTAACAGATTCATGATGACTGTCATAATTATAAGAATGAGACTGCTTGGCGTGTCTAAAATACCTAATTATTGTGATCTCAGTTGATCAGCTTGATTTAGTTAAATTTAATATAAGTTTCTTACATAGTATAAGTTACATTACAAGTTATCATTGATGTCATTTGTGAAATCTAGTAAGTGAGACTGAACTTAACCGCCCGTCATTGTCTAATTATTACTAAACTAATTTAACAATTACAATTTAACTAGTTACACTGTACTAAGTTTTTATTGTTGATTCATACGTAAATGTTGATTAATTATAACAGTGTAAATAAAGTTGATTTCATAAGAAATTAACGCTTTTTTTTATAAACTTTGTAATACACTCACTTTATCATCTTTTATACAGTTGATTTTGGAATGAAAAGGCAAAATAGTTTTGATGTGTCCAATCCGACCGGATTAAAATTGGTGCCGGATTGCAATCCCTATTTGTAACATTTCAATTAATATGCTTCGAGCTGCCTTGGAGAGTCGCTATTGCATTGGCGGCAAAAAATGTATAGACACCTAATGGTACCCCGAGTATAGGGGATAGGCAACAAAATTTGAAATCTAGTAAAAAAATTGGCTAGCTTTCCCAGACACTATTTTTTTTTTTTCATAATTCCTAGTTTCAGGCAGCTAAATGAAATAAAAATTTAATCTTCTCCGCAAAAAGTGGAGGAGGGGGGCGATCGCCCCTCCCCCCGTGTCGCCGCCACTGCGCTATTACGCCTTCACCTAGTTGCAGAAAATGGCGAATGAAACATAGAATATTCTCTGACATGACTGTTATTTGTAAAATAATGCTAGTGTCGTTAATAAAAATTAGTCCCTTCCCTCTCGAGGACGACATTTTGAGCTATTATAGGCAGAATATAAAATCACATGACATATTTTATAATATATAAATACGCATACTAAAACGATACTAAAAACGCATTTTTTTTATCCTAATAAATCGTCAAAAGAGTAAAGACTACCATCTAGATAAGAAAAATGTTGGTTTGTACGAGAAACCGCCGCCTTTGAAAGGGTTAAGTTAGGTTCTAGCTTGAAACGTTTATAGTTCTTCGATATACTAGTCGCCACCATTGTGTACAACTTCTTTCCAACGAGGTTGGAAAATCGTTGAATACCTGAATCAGTAGCAGTGCTGTTGATGGTTCAGATGGAGAAGTCTATCGAGTTAAGAATTTTTGGAACTGTCCGGTAGCAACCCGGCTGATATTTTTATTCGCTGGACTGGAAGTTGCTCTAATCGGATTTAATCCTCTGTGATTATGATTCGATTCCAAGGAAGATTCATTTCATGGCATTCGCTACCGAACTGATCCAGAGATTCTTCAAGTGATGGACCACTTCATCCGAACTAGTGCTGCTTCAGGTATTCTGTGATTTCTGCAACTTTTGAAACAAGTTGTACAACGCTGGTAACTGCATTGCTGGACTAAAAATGTTTCAAGTTAGTACCAATCTTGTATCGGCTGTAATTGTATGGTTGCCACTATTAAATTTCTAATCTTTGTATTTATATTTTAAACCTAAAAATGTTGAGAGGGACGAAAAAATTTAAGCCTGCTGCAAGCGCCATTTACCCTTACTGAAACAATAGTGGGTTGAATAAATTCTGAAATGAAAAGAAATACTCTTAGTTACAGGCCACATTTATAGCGCTTGATTTTTTTTTCTTCCAAAAAAACATAATTTGTTATTGAATTGTAGTTTTAACATAAAAATACAGTAGAACCCCGCTAATCCAAACTAATTGGGACTAGTGCCCGTTCCTATTATAAAAAATTGGGATTACCCGAAATTCCGATAAAAGTAGAAAAGAAAAAGATATGTGCTAACAAAATGTAAGTTATAAGCACTCAGTACTACTATCTCTTGAATTCTTTTATTCAAAAGCAATAGAAAGAGAATATGTCTCCCCTTTCATTAGAATAATGGATGTGCTTCAGTATGAAGTGACCTTATCTTACGGCGAACTCAAGAAAAGATTCATTCCGTGAAACTAGTGAGCCGTGACGGCGGAGGCTAAAGAATAGATTTTTCTTTCTTCCTCTACGTGCAATCTCTACCGGTTGAACCCCTAACTTTTCGAGGAATTAATCATCCACTCCCTGTTAGCTCATTTTTGTACGAATACGCTTCTTCCTGATACGGCATTCTCTTCTGCAAAATCGAAATCACTTGTTTTGTGTGGATCGCGTTAAATTTATTATTTAATTTTAATTGATATTTTAAGCATTTCAATTATGTCAAATAAACGGAAACATAGTGTATGCTCACTAAAAAAGATGTGCTAGCACGTTTAAACAAAGTAGAATTGGCCACGAAATTAGTTGCTGAATTTGGCATCAGCAAAGCAACAATTTGTGATTGGAAAAACAATCGCAGCAAAATTATGCATGCTGAAAAAGTACTTTTTTGTTTTTAGTACGTATATTTAATTCTGTTCAGGTAATCTTTTCAATTACATATACTTTTCGAAAATAAAATCGGTTGGGATTAACCGAAATGTCGGATTAGCGGAGGTCTACTGTATATACAGAAAAAAAACAATTGCGGGGCAAAATGTTTGATGAGAAAGGGACCTGTTGCGTTGCTTAACCGTGGTCAGAAAATGACTCTTGAGCCGTAAAACCATACTAGTATTGCTTAAGCCTTA
>BGPR01002734.1:0-60698 GCA_013235015.1 Araneus ventricosus
ACGTATCACCTTTCGTAAAATTATTAATGATTTCTTTTAATAAACAAAATTTTCCTAGTTCCAAAAAATAAAAAAGCAATCCATGTCTTCTTGTCTACTTTTGACTCTCTCTTCATCTGATGTGTTATTAGATTTATCCCACCAGCCCTAAATGAAAAAAAAAAAACAAATGTATGATGTTTAAAGCTAATTCTCCAAGCTTTCATAAAAGTTCTTACAGCCCATGGGTGGGAACTTTTATCTAATTGAGCCTTCACTGGAGGAAGATGGTTCATACTGGTTGACATTACATTAAAGAGTCCATGTTACAAGCGTGTGTATCGCTGCTTCAAAGTATCTAAGTAGAGTCATGAGAGAGATGATGTTGACGTCTTGGCACAAGTTGTAACAAATGAAATGGAAAATAATCTTCAGATTAATAATTACAATAATTGACTGGTTAAAGCAGTTCTCCAAAAAGAGTAGCGAACTGCTGTAGACTTTAAATGTTCGCTTCCCTGATTTTAACTTAGAGTGATAATCGCAGGCAAATTCGTGGCTGTTCATTTGTCAAAATAATGATATACCAAAGTTGAGAACTACAGACAATGTTGGCGTATTTTAAAGACGGTATTTTTTTAATCGATTGTTTATCAGTTTTGATGTCCTGAATTTAAAAAATTTAGTCTCCCGTGGGTTGTTCATGCTAAGAAAAAACCACATCTTTCCACCCCACTATAGAGAATTGATCTCTACTCAGGGCGCCATCTCTTAGATTTTTTGTGAAATGAAATGTTAGAAGTTTCAAAGTTAATACATACCTAAAGTCTAAAAAGTTAGAAAATACTAAAAATAAAATATCTACCTTAAACACTGACAAAAAGAATGTCTTAAAAACTACTTTATAAGTTTGTTTCGGTAAACATGTTTGAAGTTTGTTCAACCTCTGGAGAGGTGGAGTGGGATCAGCTTTTTGGATGTCTGCTGAATCAGAAAGTTTTGAATTCCACTCAACGTTTCCATGAGTTTGGACGGAAACATTGGTCCGATCATACACTATATGCCCAAAAGTATCCGGACACTTGCAGATTTTCATATTTTTTAGAATTTCTCCGGAATGGTTTAACTGATTGACTTTAAACTTCGGACATGTAAAGAATAGATAATAACTCACATTTTACATTGAAGATTCGGTCCTGAGGGAAATTAGAGGACCGTCTACAAACTGAGGAAGACAAAAAAGTGTTTGGCCCACCCCGCTTCACAGAATACTGATAACAATATGAAATTTTCGGAAATAGTAATGTTTAATGTGCATAATATTTACAGAAATTTTTGTAAACTCAGCTCAAATATTTGGGAAGATATAAAGGTTTTCTTAAAAAATCTCAAATTTTCCCACCTGTTTTTTGCTTATAACATGCACAATTTTCTGTTATAATATACCAAACTTACAGAAAAGATGACAATATGTTAGAGACGCATGTTGGAAAAATTTGGAAACGAATTGTTGAATAATACAGGAATTATGAGCATTTTTAGTAAATAATGTTTTACTGCGCATGCGCGAAACATAGTGCAATTTTTCTTTCACAACTTTAAAGCCAGATATATAGGGCAACTTATATAAAAAAATTCAGTTCAATATCATTAGTATTCAGAAAGATATCGGCATTACAACGAGCAGAATTTTAGCCCCTGTCGAAGAGACGCTAAAAGATGAGGGGTTGTACACAAATTGATATTTTTTTAACTTGTATCTTTAAATAGTTATATTGAATTGTATAGTGGTTAGAATCTGCAGCATATCCATGAACACTTATCAATTACGTGCATAACTTAAATTCCAGCTAATTAGGCACTATGAATAACAAAAATTTTATTACTTTAATTATATTATTTACATGATTATTAACAAGTTACATATTACAATTTTACGGCCAAACGATATTTTCAAATATATTTATTTTATGGCGAAACGATTTTTTATCTAATTAATTTCCTTTCTTAAAATATTTTAATAATTTTACAAATATATTTTTTATTCGTTGCGAATATTAGATGTGTTCATGGGTATTCAGCAAATTCTAACCACTATACAATTCAATATAACTATTTAAAGATACAAGTTAAAACAATATCAATTTGTGTACAACCCCTCATCTTTTTGCTCCTCTTCGACAGGAGCTAAAATTCTGCTCGTTGTAACGCCGATATCTTTCTTAATACTAATGATATTGAACTGAATTTTCTTATATAAGTTGCCCTATATATCTGGCTTTAAAGTTGTGAAAAAATAATTGCACTATGTTTCGCGCATGCGCAGTAAAACATTATTTACTAAAAATGCTCATAATTCCTGTAATATTCAACTATTCTTTTCCAAATTTTTACAACATGCTTCTCTACCATATTGTCATCTTTTCTGTAAGTTTGGTATATTATAACAGAAAATTGTGCATGTTATAAGCAAACAACAGGTGGGAAAATTTGAGATTTTTTAAGAAAACCTTTATATCTTCCCAAATATTTGAGCTGAGTTTACAAAAATTTCTTTAAATATTATGCACATTAAACATTACTATTTCCGAAAATTTCATATTGTTATCAGTATTCTGTGAAGCGGGGTGGGCCAAACACTTTTTTGTCTTCCTCAGTTTGTAGACGGTCCCCTAATTGCCCTCAGGACCGAATCTACAAAGTAAAATGTGAGTTATTGTCTATTCTTTACATGTCCGAAGTTTAAAGTCAGTCAGTTAAACCATTCTGGAGAAATTCTAAAAAATGTGAAAATCTGCAAGTGTCCGGATACTTTTGGGCATATAGTGTACGTTGCCTATGGATAAATTCTTTGTTAAGAAGTAATATCGTTTCGTTTTGAAGCAGTCCTTGTTCAGTGGACTTTCGTCAGTTCACACTTCTAACGTTCCTTCTGATCAAAGCGATTCCTTTGAAAATGAATAATATATTTTGTTTGAAAGAATAAATTGCGTCTAGTCATGACGATAACAGAACTTAATCGTAAGCAAAGGCTTGCAAAAATAAGCTGAAAAAAATCGAACAATTCGTTAATGGGTTCCAAGCTGTAGGCGAAACCAATTATTATATCGAATTAACATCCAAGTTGAACAGTAAAAACGGTATAGTTAAAGAACTGGATAACCTCCAAAAGGATTATTGTGCTCTTCCTGATAAGGTAGAATTGAATAATTCATTGGATATTCTGAACGATATGGAAGAAGATGCAGAAAAATTCAACGTAAGCATCCTTGTATTTTTATCGAAATATGAAGAGCAGAAAAAAGAAAACGCTAAATTATCTCCAAAGAGTCATATAAAATTGCCAAACCTTCCGTTACCCACGTTTAGTGGAAAGTTCCAAGAATTCGAAAATTTTAAAACACAATTTATGAGTGTTATAGGAAATAATGATTCTTTAAATGAATCTCAAAAACAAATGTATCTAAAAAGTGCTCTTAAAAATGAAGCGGCCTTATTACAAAGCGATCAAGATAACTTTGATTCCCTTCTAAAGGCGTTGGAAAATAGGTATGAAAATAAAAGAGCCTTGGTTGACATACATATCGCCGGTATACTTTCGATTAATAAATTGAATAATGAAAATCCCACTCAAATTAGATCTCTAATCGATACTGTTCGGAATCATATGCGATCTTTGAAAAATCTAAAATTAGAATCAAATTCCTTGTCAGATGCAATTATCTTACATATATTAAATAATAAAATAGATATGGAATCTCAAAGATTGTTCCAATTAAGTTTGACTACCACCCAGGTACCTAGCTTACAAGACTTTCTTTCGCTTTTAGACTTAAGATGCATTCAACTAGAATCAGTCATTAAATCAGATTTCGCAGAAAAAAGTATTTCGATAAAAAAAAAGCACTTCCGGTGTAAATAATTCTTGCTGGAAATCTTTTTTGACTAAAGATAAAAATAAAACATCGACTGCCGTTGAATCCATTTCTAATCAAGGTCAGAAAGCATACGTCATCTGTAACCAATTCAAGAAACATTCTGTGTATAATTGTGAGATGTTTTTAAATCATTCCTCTTTGGAGAGATATGAACTTTGTAAGAGAGAGAGAAGCATAACATTTGCACTAATTGCCTGAATTTTCATCCATCTATATCGTGTATTTCTAAATCTCGTTGTCAGATTTGCAGTTCATTCCATAATACTAAATTGCATCGAGACAAAACAGATGCATCAATTCCGTCGACGGGAGAAGGATTTACTGATACTGCTCCCAAGGTAAACTCCGAGTAATGCTTTGCTTTGCGTTCAACGGATAACAAGAATTCAAAGCCGATGAAGTATTTAATGAGTACGGCTGTAGCTTATGTAAATGGAATGCCAGTTCGAATAAATTTGGACAGCGCTTCAGAAATAAATTTTATTTCGAGCGATTGCGCAATGAGTTTGGGTTTAAAAAAGAAATCGGATACATTCTTCTGTTTCTGGCATTAATGGGCTCGCGCAAGATATAAAATATGAAACAAATGCTATTATTTCAAATAAAGATAATTCATTCAATGAAAGCTTAAAGTTTATGGTTATTCCTAAAATATCATCAGTCACTCCCTCTTGTAATTTAGACATATCAAAACTTTCTCTGCCGAAGCGTATTAAATTAGCAGATCCATCATTTCATAAGCCAGCTAAGATTTCAATGCTCTTGGGTGCACAAGTATTCTTTAAAATTATTAAGGCAGATCAAATCAAAATAAATGATTCAATCACTCTGCAAAATTCGGTCTTTAATTACATAGTTACTGGAGGTCTACCAACAGGTGATGATAAACCGCATTGTTTTCTTCTTTCCGAGCAAGAAGGGTTAGAGAATTTAATTTCTAACTTTTGGCAGTTAGAATCGATCGAAGATGAATCTCTTAATTTAAATTCACAAACAAAGTTTTGTGAAGATCATTTCGTGAATAATCATCGGAAAGATCAAACGGGACATTATATTGTTCAAATGGCCTTTTTAAAGGAACCTAGCTGTCTCGGCGAATCCAAGCAAACGGTTATTCGTCGATTAAATTCGTTATGGCGAAAATTAGAAGCCAATCCAAATCTTCAACAGTTGTATCGAAACTTTATTCATGAATATTTGGATATGGGACATATGGAACAAGTGTTCGAAGTATCAGAACCGACAGTTGCATATTACATGCCGCATCATGGTGTTTTACATCCCGATTCCAAATCCGCACCGCTTAGGACTGTTTTCGTTGCATCCTGTGCTACTTCGACTGGCGAGTCGTTGAACTCTATTTTAGCTAATAGAGGAGTCATTCAGGACGAGTTATTTGCGATATTATTGAGATTCAGAAAAAATAGAATCGGTTTGATTTCGGATATCAAAAAAAAAATGTTTCTTATGATATTCATAGATGAATCTCAAAGAGATCTGTTGCGAATCGCTTGGAAAGAGAGCATCGATGACTCTACCAAAACGTATAAAATAAATAGGGTTGTGTACGACACAATATGTGCTCCCTACCTGGCACAACAAGTGCTTAAACATTTAGTAATGGATGATGGACACAATTATCCATTGGCTGCCTCAGCTGTTAGTAGTGACATGTATATGGATGACCTACTTACTGGCGCTGCAGACATCTATTCTGCTAAACAGCTTAAGGAACAACTTATATCGCTTTTCAGAGGAGGAGGCATGCAATTGAATAAATGGTCCTCCATTTGCAAAGAATTGCTCGCAAATTCGGAAGTTTCTGATGGAGATGTTTCTCTTACAATTCCTGATGGAACAAAGGCCCTAGGACTTTTGTGGAAACCTCAAAAGGACTCTTTAGCATTTTCGGTGTCTGCTATTGTAGATACCTGTGAATCGTGTAAAATTACGAAAAGATCAGTCCTCTCGACCACTGCTAGGATTTTTGATCCTTTAGGTCTGATTTCGCCCGTAGTTACGAAATTGAAACTTGTAATGCAAGAATTATGGAGGTTAAAGTTGGATTGGAATGATTCCTTGCCAATACAATTGGAATCACATTGGAAGCGATTTGTTACGTTTTCATCAACTATAAACACTCTGAACATTCCACGATATATTTTGTTGGACTATGCTCTTAAAATAGAATTGCACGGCTTCGCAGATGCTTCCGAGAAGGCATACAGTGCAGCAATATATGTAAAGTGTCTCAGTAACTCAGGAGAAATATCTACAAATTTATTGTGTTCAAAATCAAGAATCGCACCTCTCAAGTCGATAACAATACCCCGGCTTGAGTTGTGTGCAGCTGTGCTTCTTGCCAAGTTAGCACAAAAAACCATCACATCAATGAAAATTTCATTCCATAGTACTGTGCTATGGACCGACTCTACCATTGTCCTTGCATGGATACAAAAGGACCCTTCGGTACTCAAGCTTTTTGCCTTCAATATATAAATTAGAAAATTTAAAATAGCCTATTCAAAATTGACATGTTGCTCTTTGATATTATAGATGCTTTATCTTGTTTCTAAAATTGTTTAATTATTTATAAATCCTTGCTATAGAGCCGTTTCATGCAGCTTAAATAAGATATTCTCGATCATTTGTTCTTCTGGGATATTCATTTGTATTTTTTCGATACCTACGAGTGACACAATTGTTTATTTTTGGACAAACCTCATATAAAGACACCATATGAAATAAAAGAAAGGATTTCTTCAAATTTGAAACTGCATCGCTAGTTCACGAATATTAATAGAGAATATTTTGAAATTATATTTTTTTAATTTTTTTAAAATGAAAAACTTTAAATAGCCTGCTTTAATTTAATTAAAGTTGAACACTCAGGATCACCATTAAATTATTTTGTTAACTTTTTCTTAATATAATATAACCGTTTAATCCGTCTTATCAAAATAATTCTGGATGAATTACTGTAAAGTAAATGTTTCGGAATTATATTGTACTGATTCTAAGTTAAATTCGAATGTATAAGGTGTGCCGAAATGAAAAGGAGACTACAGTTATGTGTAAACAAATTTTAATAACAATATTCTAATTACAGTTCACGGGGAGCAGCACAGCTATAAATAAAAGCCATTGATATTGATACACTGATCCCAACGCGTAGGAAGGGAGTGGATGGCTTCAGTGTAGAATCTCCTGGGTCAGGCAAACGCCCATTCTGATTCTATGGCAGATGCTTGGGCACCCACTGTGCACGAACTTTGCCATAACCAAGCTTTTTGTGGATTCTGTGACGCACAGTTCCTTTGCTTATCGACAGTTCAACAACAATTTCACGTGTGGTGATCCGACGATTCTGCCGTACGAGCTCAGCCGAAGCCGAAATTGTGGCACCGTTGGTCACAACGTGCGCCTGCCCAGGACGTGGGAAGTCCTTGATTTTTACGCGTTCCTCGTCATAACGCTGACACCACCGGAATACTGTACACTGTGCGAGACACTGCTCTCCGTACACCTTTTTCATCCTGCGATAAATTTCTGAAGCATACTTCCCTTCTACTCGAAGAAATTGGATAACTGCTCTTTGTGCTGATCTGGAGGAATTCATCGTGCAACGAACTGCGGAAACATCTCTCCAGAAATGAGAATATTGATGCGAAGCCGTTAACTACGCAGGTGCAACTGAGAATATCACCATCTATAGGCTAGCACATTAACTCACTGGGATTTGATACAACTAAGGTCTCCATTTGGGCAACCTTACAATATAGTCAAAATTTTCAGTAATAATAGCACGGTTCTGTTTCTAATGCAACGTATTATAATCGTAAAATATCAAAAGTTAGTAAATTTAATGTTTATAAAATCTAAACGAAAACAGCTAACAACAACTTATTTACATAACATTCTTGCCATATTTTGCTAATAATTTATATACATCCAATATGCTTGCAGGTATATTTGGAAGAAACATAATAACAATTAGAATTTACTTTCAACAAGGGTGTCATATTCAAATACCAGAACAGGTCAAATATACAAGGTCTATGTTCATGCAAGCTGCAAGAAAAAGCCTTATCTGAAGATCATCGGATATCAATTAGATGCCTTTTATATGGTTAAGTAATGATTCTATATTTGTGGAGAAAATTTAAGGAAACAAAGGAAATTTTTCTTCCAATTAATGAAAATCGTCTTACCTTGTTTCAAATTCCTTCTTAATGCTTAAATTTTCTATGTAACAAGACTAGTTCCTCAATGTAGCACTGCTTGTTATCATTCGTTGGGAAAGCCGTGGTTCTTTACTAGTAATTATGATTAATTAAAAAATTTAAGAAACATGAGAAGAAATAAAACATTCCGTTTCATATTGTGTTTACTGAGCGGCAAAGATATTCGTTAAAGGCCGCGAATTTGACACCTTTGACTTACAACTTGAAGTTCAGGATACAGAATGCGCACTAGAAGTCCTGACACTATATAGGAACAGATTAAGCCTCGGGAAACAATATTCGAAATATACTGTTATAATAACTAATTACCGACGAAGATTCTTTTTTTTTATCATCTACTCAAAATTAATGTCACTATTTTCCTTAATATCACAAAGGTCATCATGATGTTCGAGGCAGATATATTTCAAATTCGTCCGTTCACTACACTTGTCACATTTCCTTTGTTACTCTTGCATGCTGACTGAGTTTTGTGCTAGATCTAATTTCGTTTATAATAACTTTCATTGTCTCATTCGCTTCTTGCAAGAAATATCGAGAACTGTCTGGTTAATTAAAAATATTTCTGCAGTTCGAACTGAGACGTTTAGGCAATAAAAACTAAGAGATAAAACACGAAACTAAAAAGTAATCATTATATGTAAAACGAAGTACAGTCGTACATACAGGCTGTTCGTACATTTTTGAGACGAGTTTTATGATATTTACAGAAATATTTTACATAACTCTTTTGTGTTTTAAATATGCAATTTGATAACCCATATTCTTAACAATACTTTTGCTCCGTAAATTTCATGAAAATAATGTCTTTTCTAGAATCGGAAAGCTATTTTGTCTCGTTCCTCTTGAACAGTTTTCCAGAGACAGCAAAGTTCAAAATTTCGATAATGAGCTTTTTATAGGTCCAAAAGAGCAAAAATCCGTATGTGACACATTAGAACATTTAGCAGGAATATCAAAGAAGGGTAAAGTCTTAAGACCCGTTTCTTATTCTATTTTTATCCAAGAAATTAACAGTGGATTTTGATGTTTGGCTGCTTGCTTTGTCTTGATGCAGTTTAACTGATTGATCGCATTGTGAGTAAAGGTACGTTATTTAGTATTGGAAATATGTTCCTGATAGTATATGGAGTTGACATTATACATTTTTCATCACTCTCTTTAGTCATTATAGGAAAAAAAACAACAATCAAAAATTTCTTAGAAAAACTCTTAGATTCTTTAAACCATGTTTTAATTGATTGCACTCATATGTCTCCTCGAGGCACACTCTAGACGCTACAATTTGAAGTTTATACATTTTGATAGTTAAAACAAATTCATAATTGTAAAAGTCAGGTAAATTTTAGTAAAAACATATCAAAGGATAACTACATTCTAAAATAAAATGAGCCCTTGCAATCTCTGAATAATGCATATAATTATTTTCTGAGTTCAAAGGCTTAAAATTCTCTTCTATTTTATGAAAATAAGTTTATATTTTTTCTTGCAGTCATTTACCCTCTGATTCCTAAGGCCATTGAAATACAGGGATTTTAAAATACGGTTACGTCCGAGCCCATCTATCAAAGATAAGGGAAATTCACTATTGTTACACTATTCATCTATTGTTATAGCATTTTTCCGTTTTTATCCGGATAATTGCTTTTCATAAAAAATTCTGCCACGAGATCTGAGATCAACGAACTGAAGTTGAGAAAGACGATGCACATTATTCTTTTGGCCTTTTAAAGATTTAAATCAGCGTTACTTTCTTTTTGTACAATTCATACATAGCCTTTTAACTATTTTGCAACAAACCTTTCACTTGAAGGATTTTTCTTTTAATATTAAAAATGTCATCTTTGCGATTTTCGAAGAACCGCGTCTTTTCCATGGAACGCGTGTTTGGAACAATTCTTAAAATAAAAGCTAGACTTTGATGATTTTTTGCTTTCTTAGTAATAATATTAACTATCGTGGCTTTAGATATCGAAATATCATGGCTTTCACAGCGTCTTTGTATAAGAATAATTGACTTCAGAAAGAACGAAAACTTAGCCTTCCATCCATCGATTCTATAAAAGCGCCATTTTGCATGCAACCGAGAGTTTTAGGTAGCAGATGATAACTCATATTTTCAAAAATCTAATTGCTGTGAAAATATATTTTTCCATGCATATTTTTTTTTCCCTACAGCGAAACAAAACTTTCTAAAAAAATTGCATTCATTTTTCCTTAATCAGAAAGAGCAAGCAACAGTTTTTGTCCTTTAAAATGTTTTGAAAAGACCTTTTACAATTTAGCTACGCATTTAATTTCCGAATTCGTATGTTCTGAAAAGTAATATTCATTTTTCAAGGTAATAAATCATTTTTGTGCTTCTTGAGAAGCAGATAACTAGATTATCACACTCGTTTCTTTTTGTTTTCGAACTTTCCTCATAATATAATCGAAACAAATCATCTCAGTTCCATAGTATATAAATAAAATACGTATTAGTAAAAATAGTATAGATGTAAAGTTAAAAAAAATTGTATTTTGTTTACATGAAACAACAATAATATTTAGAGAACAGCTATTATTCATGAGTAAGGAGGTCGATCTACATTCAAGAATCAACATTCAAAGAAATACTTAGCAGTGAATTGGTGTGGAAATCGTGCCTGAAAAAATCTGCATTTCATTTCTGCAGAAGATGTTACACATAGAAATAAAAAATCGGGAATGTCACAAATTAGGGATGCTTCGAAATAAAAATGTTTCTTAGAATGTGAAGTCACATATGATTGGTCTGATCATTATGCAACCGAAAGTTCTATATTAAAACTTATTAACATCCTTTAACGGCATCGTAAATTAATTTTCCTACTAAATACTTGTTATTATTGTTTTCAGATTTTGCAAATTAATGTCTTTCGGCGATAACTTCAGAAAATGCAATTCGAAGAAAATGATTTTAATCCATCATTTATCTAAACAAATTGTCTATTCATAGATTATAATTTAATTGACAAGATTTTTTCTCTAATTTACTTATTTTTTTAAAAAAACCTCTTTTTAAATGATAGCAAAAATAACTTAAACATAAATGAATATATTTAATATTTTCATTGAATATTTATCATAAGCAAAGGACAAATAATAAGTGCAATAGATGAAAATATAAGTAATATTGTATTAAGATGCAAGTTGAGATGATCAGAAATATTATGGCAATAATTAAAAATGTAAATAATGCTTTATTGAATGTGAATGAAAGCATGCAAGTTTGCAACAGCATTTTTATAAATATGATTATATTTTGTGTAGTTTTATAGTGCTGAATAGAAAATGTGTTTTTGAAATAATTACTAGTTTCTATTGAAGAATTTAGTCCAAACTTTCAGTAAATATACAATATTTGTGTAAGGGCTTATACAAAATTTAATCCAAAGAGTATTTTGCGCTTGTGTATTATCATATTCCTACACAGACAAATCCATATTTCATCCATACAGCTCTTGGTATTATTCAATTACCATGATTATACATTCTGCTATAATTCAAGAAATGGTTGTTTCATACTGATAGAGACAATGTTTATCTTTTTCTTGACAATAAATTTTTTGACAGTTTCAATACCTTCTCTTATGCGAAGGATTCATGAAGAATGTGAAAGGAATCGTGATACTATGAAACTTCAAATATCTGCCTGCTGGTAATAAATATTATCAGAGGGAACGACCCTTTATTTGGTGAGTAAGTTATTAGATATTCATCACACTTAAAATAAATCATAAGTTCCAATACTTAATTACTATTTAGATATTTTGTGGACAAAAGAAGCAGTGATCATTTTTCTGGCAATTAGAAATTTTAATTTATACGTGAAATCCTCTCTTTGTCTTTACTCAATGTCATGATGAATTAAAATTTCCACCCTTAAAACTTAATAAAAGGCAAGACTTTTAAAACAGAAAAATCCGAATAAAATCTGGTTCAGAAACTTCATTCGAAGAAAATTTTTCAAAGTTTAATTGCTATACAAAAGACATCGTATCGATAATTAATGATATCCAGCCAAATGTTATTGAAGAAATACAAGTCAACTGTAAGTTACTTGGTAACTTGCAGCCTTCATTCTAGAATGAAAAAAGAAAAGTACTTTCTTTTGTATTGGTTATAGTGCATGTAATGATAGAGCTGCATGGTTCGATGCTTACTCTAAGTAGTAATGGTACGTAAACTTTGCCTTTAGCTATAAAATCTATTGACGAATAAGAATTGTTTGGTAAGAAACGCACTGAAAGGATTTCCGAGTCGGAAAGTTCTAAGAAATGACATAAATTGTTCAACTATTTAAAAATGGTTAAAGTGTTTCGTCTGACAAAGCAACAATAGAATTCAGAAATCCCGATTGTGGAAGGCTTTTTTCGAAAAGAACATTTAATTTATTATAAAGTGGGCACGTGGCTAAGTACTAATGTACAGGCAAAATGTTCAAAAAATAAAAAATCATTGTCTTAGTTCCAAACCTATACCACTATATATGCATATATTCACTTAGTAAGTGAATTTTCCATGAATTATTAACTTGTTACGCACTCTGAAAAGCCTTCTAGGAATTTTCTTCCTTTTCTGACCCTAAACAGAAAGTTAAAAAAACAATCCCCCACCTCCATCATAAATATATAGCTAGAAAAGGAATATTTCCAGGATGCACTGGAAGCAACAGCAGACTTTCTCCAGATTGCATAAGAATCATTCATCATGAGGAGAGAGGCCATGTGACAGGAGGAAAACGTCACATTTGAAAAACTGCTTAGCATGGTGAATTTGTACGGAAATCGTGACTACAAGTTTCTGCATTATACAAAGGCAAAGAATGTATGCTTTAAAAATAAATAAAAATATTACTTTCGGCAAAACTTTGTGATTCCAGAAAAAAAAACACATTATATGCTTAATTCAAGTTTGTTGTAAAGTCTCATGTAAAATAAAAGAAATGAATTGAAGCAAATAGAACAGATAATGTATTTTGGTTTGGATTTAACTGAATTCGGTGCTTTCTCATATGCAAACTATTGAAAGAGATGTTGTTGCAATCTTCAAAAATTTCCATCTCAAAATTTGACGAATCTCCGCGTTTTAGTTTATCTTTTAACCCGCAAAAAATATTTTTGGAATTATGCCTGAATGTGAACACAAAAATCTAAGGAATGTGACGAATCGATCGAATGAAATTTTGTATGTGTCTTTGCATCATCATTAGAGATTTAAAAAGACAGAAAGCATTAAACTTTAGACGAAATCTACTAACGAGATGTCTGTCCACCCGTACGCAAGTGAACATGATACCTCAAAACCGCAATGAATAGGATAAATGAAATGTGATATATTTTTATCTCTAGAATTGAAGATGTATATCAACTTTTTAATCAAATCGTCAATTGGCCTACTGCCTGCTGTTATCTCTATTCTTGTGTTTGTGAACATGAATACTCAAAATCGCAAGAGGTTCAAGAATGAAATTCAATAAGTTAATGTCCACATTGTACATCCCTTTCAAATTTTGAACCATATAAGGTCAAGGGAAAGAGATCAAAAAGACTTTTATGATTTTGTTCGCATTACGAAGAAACTAAACACAAAATGCTCCAAATTGTTAAGTATTCAAGAAATCCAAAGAAAAAAACACTCACGCTGGTTCAGAATGATACACAAGTATTTACACAAATTAAATAGCGAAAGTTTTGCTTATAATGTGGTCAACTCTTTCGGTTTTTTTTATTTTACAAATCTTTCGCTGTAATTAAAGCAGTTTTCTCAGATTACACAATAATCAATAGGGTAGACCGGGGATAGTTGGGTCATATTTTCTTCTAAGAATTTTTTAAAAAAGTAAATTCAAAATCTTAAAGAAATTTTTTCTGCTCACACTATTAGTGAACCTTCAGAAATAATTCATCATAGTAAAATTTGAATATATTAACTATCAATATTAATTTAAAAGCTGAAACTGGCAACAATAATCAAAATTGAGTCCGCATGGTTTTTCATAACAAGTATCTTGCATAATAAATCTGTTACAATTCTATCCAACATATTCAGAGATATTTCTATAACACACATCCTGATAAACCATGTGTAGCTGCGAGGGCCAACGTGCCCCATGCGAAATGGCCCAACTAGCCCCATATCGCCATTTTTGTTTCCCATGAGTGTAGGTATTTATTCTTAAAACATTTCGAGAAGCAAACAAACCCTAAAGTAACAATGAAGAATTATCTTTTTGAATATTATTTGTAAGAATGGAAATTATAATCTATAAGCAAAGAAGAAAACGATTATTCATAAGTGAGAAATTTACTCAGCTTAACAAAAATTTAAAAAATATGGCTGGTTCTTTAATGAGCGCTACTTCTTCAATGACGCTGATGTGCAAGAAGGAAGGCGGGATAATTCACACTTGTCTGGAATGGCAGCGTTAAATACCGAAAAGTATTAAAAATATCGCGGCTGGCCCAAAGTGCCCCTATGGCCAACTAGCCCCGGTCTACCCTATATACTATCTTTACTAAAAATTGAAAGTTTAGAATTATCAGTGATTTTCTCTGAATAAAATAATGTTTTTTGACTGATTTTAAATTTTACAGATTATTAAGCAATAGTGAAATACTCAAGTTTACGAGTATTATGGATAAGTATATGCTAGTAGAAAGAAAATGGTTGTTGAATTGTGAGAGATTTTGGAATGCTTGTTCAGATATTCAGTAAATTGTCCCTAAAATTCTTTCCGCACACTCATACTCACTTCTTGAGATGGAAATTTCTCAAGAAAACGTTTCACGTGTATTTTTTTAACGAGAATAAATAAAATATTACGATATGCACAGCATTTAAGTTATCATTGATGAAAAATAATGCTCATTCTGCTATACAAACGCTCATATAATTCAATACAGTATCAACAATAGGATCATAGAAGATATTTAATATACGAGGGATGGGACTTTAATAGTGGCAACATTGTTGTAGAGACGCCATGCAACGGAACCAAATAATGTCGCTTATGCCACACGTTAGTTACATTCCTACCTTACCTCAGAGCAAATGGACTCTCCCTTCCCACATCACGCGCACTGACGAGAAGAATAGAGCCTCGTGTTACCTGGCGGTCTAATGTAGTCCACAATGTTTCACACTTTTCAGTTGAATGGTTACGGCTTTAGACAGCTAAGAAAAGGGGAGCATTAATTATGAACACCCTACAGCACTGTTCTTCATATTTTAAAATTTATTTGAATAGTTTCTCAACCAAGAGTGAAAATAAAGCACTTAATGGAATTTCATACATCCCATGAAACAAATATGAAACACAAAACTAAATGATTTTAAAAATTACTTATATACTTTTAATACAGTTTACATATTTTCAATATGTGAAGTAAACAATGAAAAGAGTCATATCTCATTCGAAATATTTATTTTAAATTAAATTACATTAAAGAAATTTACATACATTTTTATTAGATTACTGACATGTAAGTAAACTAAAATAAAGTATGTTTTCACTGTTCATTTCCCTTAAATTTATTGGATTTTCAATTCCATAATTTGAATGACTTACCAACTGCATTTCAACTGTATTAAAATCCATTTTTCTGATTTATTAATGTACAAGAGAGCATATCAGAATACAAACACATACATAAATCTAATGATTTCTTTTTATTTATATAAAATGATGATTTTCAAAGAAACTCTCTGATTAAGCGACGAATTTTTAAAATCCGTAACATCCTTAAAGAGCAATAAAAATACCACACACTTAACAAGAGGTATTCACACAATCTTGCTTATTTAAAAGTATGTCATGAAGAAGAAGATCAACTTTCAAATAAAATTGAGAGAGTTTCAAGTATTTATTTAATATAAGATAAAAATTTCACTTAAATGGAATAGTTTAGATGAATTTAATATTTTCCAAAATTCATCGAATATTTTTATTAATATAATGGAATTAAAATGGCTCTTTTATTAAAATAGTTAATTTAAGATATCTAAAAATTTTGGTTTTAAAAGAAAGTTGTATTTAGCTAAGGTATTAATATTATTCATTTGAAATAATATTCATAAAATTATTCTTCATTCCTTTTACTTCAATTTTGGAAGCATCTGGATAAGAGCGTGTGGTTTTTTAAGTTTTCAAAAATTCATGTATTTTTAACATCTATTAAATTTAAAACAGTACTTTATTTACATTCATTCTTTAATTGAAAATGTGTAATTTGATTTTTTCTAATGTTGTGCATTAGCAGTGAATATATTTTAAGCAAAGGACAATAATTTTATATGAAATAAGCAGATTTCTTGATTAAATTTATTTCAAAATTGCATGACGGTTATTATTAATTATATTTTTGGAAGAATTATTCACTGTTCTGTGGCAGTTACTCAAAAAAACAAACAAAACCTCAAATATGTACTTTTTTCTGTGTTTCAATTAAATTAAATCAAAACAAGGATTTTAAAATACATTAATAGTTTTCAACGACAACTCTGAATTTAAAAATGAAGAGAAAATCATCATTTGTGACTTTAAAAAAATGTGCGATTTCTTAGATGTCGTAAATGCTACTTCATATGACCTAAGTTATATGGGTTAAGTTATTCTCTTCCCTAGAACCAATCACCGTACAACTCACACATCTAGTTATTCCTGTACTAGTGTTTACATTATTGGTTTGGGTACCGCATGTTGTTTGCGTCTTCTGCGGTGTCTGCTTTGCACACGGCTTACAATTCACATCATTGGCTCCAAAAGAACCTGAAAAAGGTAATTTCTATTAGATTTTGCATTAATGTTTTGTAAAAAAATTAACTCGGAAACTATAAATGTATATGCATTTTTCTATATTATATGTATTTACCAATTAATTCTCTTTTCCTTCCTCTATTTAATTTTTTGAACTATATTTCTTCTCATTAATCGAGAAATTAATTTCTTATATAACAAGAAAAACAAATTTTTTTGGAAAATGCAAAAATTAAATTACTACTTATAAATATCATAGGTGGGCTTCTTTTCCTGACGAGCGGCTTGCCACGATGTTTTTCAAATTATTAAATTTTTTTTCTTTTGCTTCTTGAATGTTTTTGTCTTTTGTTTCTTATGTTTATATTTATACATTTATGTAATAATCTCACTTAATTTTATTCCAAATTTTAATATTATATATTTTTAAATCTTAATGTATTCCAAAATCACTTTTCTAAAACTCCAGTTTCGTTCTTTTCCCGGGCTGGAGGTATATTAAATCTCTCATTTTGGCATATTTATTACTAAAAGAATATTTAATTGCTTTCACGTGCCGACAGAAAGTCATGATGGCGTCTCTTTGGCACCAGACTTTTTTCCCTGAAATGCCTACGTAACTTATTAAAAATACCCAATATTCCCTTCACTTTTATCTCGTGTCCATATGTTATTCCCTTATCCGAGAGAATACAGGGATTTTTCTGTGCACTTTCGCTTGTAACCTAAACAGAGATGGCCGTATATCCACCACTCTCCTATCGATAATAAAAAGAAATTAGTTAATTACTCGGCTTGTGTTTATTTTCAACGACTACAACCACGGATACGTTATATTTATATGTATGAAAAAATACAATAAAACGACCAGGATATACCAAAAATTTACAGCAGCGAATTAAAGAGATAACAGCCTTTACTTAACGTAATTCGTTGGCTGCTAAGCAGAAAAAGTACATTTTGAATATCATGGAGATATTCTGCTCCTGATGAATATTTATTCCATGATTTTCTTTTCATATTTTTTGGTTCTTGTATTTTCTTTTGTGATTTTTGTGTTTTTATCGTTATACAGGGTGATTACAATTAAAGTTCAACTTTCAAACAGCTGTAAAAAGAGAACCACTGGTCAGAATTACCTCATATTTGACCTGAGTATATTCGAAAAAGGGGAGGGGGATTATGGCAGAAGGAAAAAGAAATAGTTCAAACTTTTAGCAATGGATGGCGCTTTGCACGTCATAAAACATACAAGGGTTCGGGTACCAGTGGCAATGACAACCCAATGCAACAGCCTATGAAATGTTTGCAGTTTAAACCAACTATTATGTTCAACGTGCATGACTGTAACGGTTTTCTACTGAAAAAATATCAATGAATGAAACAATAACTTCCAAGTCATTCGGCAGTTGTGGTACTTTAATTGAGCGTCATTCCACCACGAAAGGCTCAAGAAATGGTCAATTTGCTGCCCATTGTTTTTGCCGCAAGTTCAAACCGATAATTAGCACGTTCCACAATATATCGGAGTGTATCTGTGCTGATGTTGTGAATGTGTTGATCAGTGCGTGTCTTTAGTTCAGCTGAGTTTGCAATCGGACCACTAAACACAACGTGTTTCAGATCGCCCCACAGCCAGTAATCAGAAGGATTAAGAACTTGGCGGCTAGTTTATTGCAAAATGACGTCTGATAATTCTATCATTTCCGAAATCCATGATGAGAAGGCACTAACCAGGATTGAAAATGTGTGGAGGACCGCAGTCTTGAATTAAAATTGTGTTGCCCACACATACACTCTGTTGAAGTGTTGAAATGATATTGTTGTACAAAAGAGATTCATAGCGTACACCATTGATGGTACAGGTGACAGGGACCTGCAGAACTTATCTCTTTAAAAATGAATGTCCATATAATAACCGATGCCGCAAACCACAATTACTATTTCAGAATGAAGAGGTAATTTTTGATGGCCGAACGGATTTTCCGTTAGCCATATTCTGCAATTCTATGTATTTATATCCATGGATATCGAAATGAGTTTCATCAGTCCAAAAAATGTTACATCTATTACCAAAATTTTGACCTAATTTTTTTCTTCTGTCATACTTCGCCCCCCCGGGGGGGGGGGGGGGGAGGGGAGGGTTCAGGTCATTCTGACCAATGTTCCTTTTGCTTACAGCTTTCTGAAAGCTGAACTTTAATTATAAACACAATGTATATAAAAGGATGGATCCAAAAAGGTTGCAAGGGGAATAAAAAATTATTCATTAACATTAGACAGAAAATACAAAAGAGAATTAAGAGACATACTTGTCGATCACTTTTCCACATAATCGCCAAATATATTTAGAAATTTATCTGAACGCAGGTAAATGTTTAACTTGTTTAACCCGGATTAATATAAATCATGTTCCTGCCCATTGATCCAGTCCTCGGCAGCTGTTTTCACTGTCTGAAGAGAACCATACTCCAGATAAGTGTTCCTTCAATTTCGGAGAAAGGAAATAGGCACTCTGCCATCGTGAAGCCATCCGACGCAAATGCCCTGGCATGTTGAGTGATTGTGTCATCCTCCTGCATGACAATATCCTTACGACTCGCAAAACTCAAGAATTTCTGCGAAAGTTCTAATTGGAAGTCTGGAGCCACCACTCCAAACAGCCCAGATTTGGAACCCATCTGGGTTCCAAACACTTATCTGGAACAAAGTTCTCTTCAAACAGTAATGAAAATACAGCTTCTGATGGTTCAATCAGCAGTGAAGTTATTTCTCCCAAGCCAGGTTAAACAAATTGGTCCTCAGTTCAGATAAATGCCTAAATAGAATTGGTGATTGATTATGTGGAAAATTAATCGGCAAGTATGCCTCTCAATTCCCTTTTTAATTTTCGATCTATTGTTAAAAAGTAATTTTTATTGCCCTTGTAAACTTTTTTCCTGGACCCATCCTCGTATACTAGCGTAACGGCTTGTATTTTAAATTTTTATGAATAATATTTATACTTAACTAATACTAAAAATAATTTAACTAAAAATAATTAAAACAGGTCAGATGCCAATGACATCGTGGAAATAAACAATAGAAGTGCTTTATGTAGAAGTAATTTTAAGCCGGTTATGGATAACTGGTGAATTAGAAATTTACACATTTTATTACCACAACTCTGTTATATTGAAACAATGAAAAAGATATAATTGGACACTATGTATTGAAAATTTCTTTTTTATTGAAGGAAAGCAATGTTTTACGACTAATTTTTATTTCCAGATAATGAATTTCATTGCTACTGCCAATTAACAAGCCAACTTCATTTAAGACACGCCAACTTAAAGCTTCTAAAAATATGAATTAAGTAGGTGAGCTAAAAGGTGAACTTATCCGATGGGTTAAAAGTTTCGTTTGATAGGATCTCGGAAGCTGTTAAATTAAAGCAAGGATATTTCGATTTAGAACTAGACAAAAGCTCGATAACCCTTAATTCGACTTACTGAAACTTTTCAGTGTCGCTAAATCGTAGATCTTCTTATACCAATCAGGGACGTATTGTACAAAATTTAATGTATCCAAGTACGCCTCCGAAATGTAAATGTAACAGATATTTAATTTAAGGCATTGTGTTATTATTGATTTCCTCAATACAAGCCGTCTCTAAATTCTAAATGAGTGATTTGTACACTTTAAAGAAGTATTTTTCATTTCATTTGGTTAGAAAAACAATGTTACTAATTTGCTTCCATGGGGCAATAAAAGAAACTCTTGTCGATGACTAAGACAAAAACTGGCGTATTAACCCTTTCGACTCAACTTTTACGTGATTAAAATTTAAGTATGAAAAGTAATTTAATTTAATGTTCACATACTAAAAGATTATAATACGAGTTTAGAGTTTTTCTCTTTTCCTGGAGGAAATCTCCTGTGATATGTCCCAATCGTATAGTCGACTAGGATTATTCCAGTAACTGTAAAACTCCCTTTCCTGCTATAAGATCAGCATGCCAGGGAAACAACTTTACAGCTTCGAAACAATATTGTTACGAAGACAACAAGAGCATAAGTCCGCCATTTTCAATCTGAGATTATTTCCAAGTTTTAATTATAATATTATTCTTTAATATTATTCTTTTTTCCTTAAGAATACTAAAATAAAAAAAACCCTTGTAAAAGTGGGATTTTTTTAACAACAGCGAATGAAGACTAATATCTGGGACGTTTATGCCCATTAGGGCCCAAAGGGTTGAAGATATCACACTATAACGTGAATAAAACTGATACAAAATATTAAATACAAAATTGAAAAATATGCGCTGTATGTATGAAAAGAATCCTTCAGTGTCTAATGGGTTAGGTCTGTTAGGCGCTTATCCAGAATGTAACGAAATTTTTAAACGCGTCAACCCGCCAACCAATGACGATGGGTTACGTTGAACCTAAGCTTTCACATGCATTTTTTTTCGAAAACGCTACATCATTTTCTGATTGTTCTATAAATGGTATAGTGAACCATTATTGTGTGTGTTTGGCGAATATTTACATTTCGAAAATGGAAAGAGCAATGAAATTGAGTGAAAGTTTACAAAAAATTAGTAAAATCTTTTACTGAATCAGTTTAGATGTTACAGCAAGCTTATATATTTTTAGCAGCTCCCAAAGCTTTGAACGGGTAGATTAATTGAGTAGAAAGTCCATCAAAGAACGACCTGAAAATTAGGCTCTCTTCCACGTCAACGGATGAACTTCACAACCTGCAAGAGCGTGTATTGTTTCTGACAAATCACCGTTTAAATATCCATGAAATTTCTGAAGTTCTTGACCTCAACAGCAACTCATTTCATATAATATTGCCTGAAGCCGCATGCATGGCATTCCAGCAAAATTTGTACCTTCTCTCTTGACTGATGAGCAAGTGATCCTGTCACAGCTTGTCAGAAGTTACAGAATCATTCAAATGTGGATCAAAACCTTGTAGAAAGTGTCATAACAGGTTGTGACGCTCCAAATTTGTCTCTGTGGAATTTATTTTCTTCCTGTAGTTGAAATATATCTTGAAAATTCAACAATTTGAATTAATTGAATGGAGCGAAGAAAATTCGCCACTGTGCTGTCCCAAGACAAGATTTCCAGAACCCATTCCAGCAATGTCAAGAGACACTGCGAGTGGAATGTGAACAGAGGATCGGAGTATTTGGAAGGTTGCAAATTTCTATAAAAGGTACTATTAGAAATTAATGATTTATTTTAAAATTCGGTTTCTTTCTGAACAGGCTATGTATTCCCCCAGTCGCAACACGTCATCTGTCATGAAATTGCAATACTAATTCTGAATCTGACAAATGCCGAATAGAAGAGTACTGATAAAAAAAGTATATCATTCTTTTCTTGCATATGAATGGAAGTAATAGAAGCAAATAATTAAAAAAATTAAAAATAATTTATTCATTGAAATTCGGGAAAATTAAATTACTTTGAAACTTGAAATTTTGTTAGTTTATTTAATACTAAAAACAAATTGTTATCGAATGAAAATATACGCCAGAGCTGTTGTGAATTAAAAAGAACTAAAAGAATTATTTCTTAAAAATATGTTTTTGAAAGATTTCAAATCTTCAAGATTTGCTTAAATATTTTTGAAAAAAATAGATGAATGCTTAATTGAATTAATAATGAATAACTTGTACTTTATTATCAGTTACTATTTACATGTCTGTCTGGCTATAAGAAACATTTTACGAAATGGAATAAAAAATCATTTCTGAACTTCTAAGGCTACTTTATGCCAAACTTTTTTGTGATGTTAACGATCAACCTAAATAAAAATTTTCCGGACTATAATCTGCAATCTATGAAAAAAGAACAGCACTAATTGCTCTTTTATAATGTAAGTAAAATAAAAACGGCAGAGTTTTTCAATAATTTTATTTAAAATAATATTTAAGTTATAATCTTAAGGACGCCATTCGAGCAATCATCATAAAATGGCTTTCAAAGACTTGATACATTTTATAACTGAAAAAAAAACATTTATAACTATAAAAACTGAATTTTAATAATCCCATTACTCTAATTGGAGGATTGATTTTTTTCCATTTTTATGAGAATTATTTTAAGAGCATTTGAAATCGAATAAAACTATCGGAAATATGTATGGAAAATCAATTTTTTAAATGTTACTGAAATCACATTTCTTTTTATATTCAAATTAGTATTTTGATTTAAGAACATTTTATGAAAGAAACTCCTTTATACAAGAAATTATCTATAAATGCTGAAAATAGCACAATTTCGTCTCATTTATTTTAGGTGAATTGCAATGCCGGTAATCTTCATATACATATTTTAGTTAGAGAAGTCAAAGCAAACACATTTTCGCTTGGAAACTATTCATTTGAAAAACTCAAAAATTTAAAAAATGTATCTTGAAAATTAGTCGCTTTATTTACTGCCTTTAGAAGGCATTCTTTTATGAATATGTAGTCTTTATCCAAATTGAAATAAATGCTTTTAAGAAGTTTTATTAAACAAATAGCCTGTTTTAAGACAGATAGAAACTTTTTCTTTCGCTATAAGAAACCATTTGATATACCGAAATAAACGATGTATAAAATTCGATGCAAAAGTTATTTTAATTTCAAATAAATACTTTTAAAAAATAAATAAAACATTATTGATAAAGTAACTTCTAAAACATAAGTAAATAAAAATACAAAAATAAAAACAGCAATCTTTTTTTATTTTTAATAATTTCCAATAAAACAAATTATATTAATAAGTTTGCTATATAATTGCGAAATAATCGTAATTAAAACGATGATCAATTATATGTGTGAGTATAAAGGGATAACTTTTGCGTATCTCTAGTGATTTTTTTAAATCAATAATTTTTAAAATGTTTTAGGCATTGGTATTGCATTACTTAAGCAAATATTGAGTAATCCCTTCTACAAGTTATTTTAGACACAGCAAATAAAATAATTAATAGTCTTGCAATGTTTTTATTAATTCACTGTGCTTTTCATTTCTTTCTATTTAAGTTTGAACGAAACGATTGTTACAGATAATAAAGATTCATGAAAAGGAATGGAATAGTAACAAATATGACATAGTGTACAGTATGATTATTTTATTTTAAAAGATCACAACCAGGTATAATATATCGCAAACTAAAATTAATAAGAAAGGCGCAGTTCGGTTTCACGCCGTAGATTTTTCGTGGAAACGTCGGGATAAAATCATAAAACAAGTGTTTCGTATTAATATGTAATTTAATTATCAATCTCTTTAATACAATATGTACTCGGAGTAGTATTATGGTAAAAGAATAGATAAATCACAAGCTACCACAGACAATTACTACATGCGATAAACTTGTGATTTATCTATTCTGTAACCCTTATACTACTCTGTGTACATATTGTATTAATGAGATTGATAATTAAATTAGATATTAATACGAAATACTTGTTTTCACTTGTTTATAATTTTATCCCGACGTTTACACGAAAATTCTAGGGCGCGAACCCGAACTGCGCCTTTCTCGTGTTTAATTTAGAGTAGCTTTTGAGGGCGCTATCGGCTGACAGTATATAAAACTATATTTCGAGTATACGCAGTAAAACATTATTTACTACAAATACTCATATTTCCCGTAATATTCAAAGTTTTGCATTCAAATTTTAATACAATGTTTCTTTTATGTATTGTCAAGTATTCTGAAAGTTTCTTAGAATTCTAAAGAAAACTCGGCATGTTATAATCAAAAGCATGCGGAGTTTGAAATTTTCAATTTAATACAGATTTTTCTTATATTCTGCTAAATGTTTTTATCTCACTTTGGATCCTAGTAATACCCTTAGAGCTCTTTAAAATGACAGCAGAATCTACCTCTTCACTAAGCACGTTTCCACGCTACACTTATTTATAATCTTACATAAAGTTAATCCATAACAATCACGCGCATCGCCTACACTGATATGATGACGTCATAGTCAAAAAAATACTTTGCGACAAACTCTTATCTATCCGTTGTGCGGTCAACCATTCTTTTCGCATTATTAGTCTCGAGTTATTAGCGATTCAAATCTGACGGTATTTTGTCACATACGAAGGTTCGACCGACTATCACTATAACAGGCGGAAAGACATTTCACATCAAAAAAATTTCATATATTTAGAATTTATATTGATAAATGGATATATACAACCGGGATAGCTTTCTAAGAAGAAAAGAAAAGCTAAAGTAGTTTCTGACTGTTTGCTTTTGTTCTATTCCCTGATATCTTGCCGAAAGCAAGCATGAAGCCTTTCTTCTTAAGAAATTGGTCTAAATATATCACAGCAATTATTTAGTTTCTTTCTTTATTGTTAAAGTGAAAATAAATAAAAGACTGCGTAGTAAGAAATAGGAGCCTAAAATACAAAGCCTGGTTGTAAAGAATAAAGTAGTCGCAATAAGGGAAAGAAAATGAAATCACAAGTCAATTTAAGTAAATGAAGTCCTAGACCTCTTTCTTAGGCAAATGAAAAAGAACAGGTGGCCTTGAAAAAAAGTTATAAATTGTACAATGTGTAACAGTTTAAAAAATATTTCCTTTTAACGAAAGTCATTCAAAGAAATATTATAATCTAAAGATTACATGAAATCAAATAGATTAGGAAAAACTTCCCAAAATAAGGTATGCTTTCTGATACGTTTGCAATCTCAAATACTTTGTCTGCTGTTAGGAGCCGATGCTTTCTATTACCTGGCAATTCAGAAATAATCGGAAACGAAAATTATTATATGAATTTTCTTGTTTATGAAAATGATTCAAAAGATTAGATAAGTCTTGAAAAATGTGGCACATTTTTCTGAGAAAATAGGCGAAACAATTCAACGTATGAATCCGCGATTATTTACTTAGATCCTCATGCATTATGTGTTTAATAAAAAAATGGAATTTTTCTGATGCTCATTGATGCCTTGCCTTCGAATTAATAAATTTAAGCCCATCACGAGGCGAAAAGCGCGATTGTTATTCATTATTTTTTCACTTCTTCTCTGCAGCGAAATGAACACGAATATAGACAGGAATCGCACAAATTCAGAAGAATAATAATAACTTCTAAAAAATGTTCCATACGTATCTTTAATGTTAAACTATCATATAAACATATCTTTTTATTACTTATATTAATAAAATCTTTCTTATATCATTAAAATGCAAATATTATTTTATTCATTTTACAGAAAAATGATTGAAATCATTATTATGTCTTATCAATACTTAACAATACTTTATCAAATTAACAAAAAATAGGAAATTTTATAATGTTAATCCATAAATATTCAGAGAATCTTAATACTTTCACTCACATCACTTAAAAAGTAGCACATATTCATCAATTTTAATCTTTATATTCTTTTGAAAAGCATTAATAATGTTTGGCTAAATTGAATATTGTGCCATTCTTAACATATTTAGTAGCTTCATGTAAGCATAGCATAAAACTTCCCTTTAAAAGGGCGAAATTAAGTGGCATTAATAAACTCGCCAAAATGATTGATGCTTATTCATAAGACCCGGAGAATCTGTGTAATACTTCATAGCTCAATTTTATCGAAATTGCTTTGATATTATCAGCTTCCATTCACAGGATTTAGGCCTTAAGTTATATAGATCCACAAATTCATTCGCCTAAAGATCCCTCACTAATAAATCAACACTGCAAGTAAGATAAAACCCCCAAATTGATTAATCTACAAGGAACAAAGGACTCTCAAGTGGTCTCTAAAAGAACTGCAAATCATTTTCTTTCAGTACTGTTCTGTTTTAGATGCAGGTTCATTTTATCTCATTGTGTTGGCTGATTATTCTTCTGGCATTAGTTGGTTTTATATGCGGTATTGACCCACATATAAGTTTCCGTCGTTTACAAAAATTTTATTAACCCCCTCATATCCCCTGAGTTCACAATGAATGGACGATCCTTAGGTTTACGTTTATGAACTTTTATTCTTCCAGCCGTTTACAACACGCCAAGAAGTTCAAGCAGGAAAATCTAGTCTAATGGTAAGATCTCGGGGCCTGAGATTTCCAAGTTCAAAACCCGATTCCACTGAAGATTCGTCGTATATGTGGGCCAGTCGCATGTTAGCATGGGTCGATCCAGGCGAAAATTGGGGCCGTTTTGCGGTCCCTCCACGAAATTCAACTTATAAAAACGGCCCCTTCACAAAATTCCACTTCATAAAAACGGCCCTTCACGAAATTCAGATTCATAAAAATGGCCCCATCACAAAACTCAAATTCGTAAGAACGGCCATTTTACAAAATTTCATTTTATAAAAATGATCTCTTTTTAAAATTTCTCCACGGCCAAACAACGATTTTCGAAAATTTGCACAGCATTATGTATCCTTACATTTCTCTATCAAGTCGATTTTAAAATTGAAGACGCATTTCTGCATGATTAAGTGTTTTGTTAACAGAAAGTTCAAATGTGTCAACATACTTTTCACAATAAACAACTATTATTTTTTAATCTGACTTCTTTTTAAGAGTTTTTGAATGAGGCATTGCACAAAATATATAAACGAGTATTTTTTCCAGTATTATATCAAATTACTGCATATATTTAGTTCAATAAAACCGTTTTGATATTAAACGTAAAATATAGATATATGACTGCTAAAATTGAAGGTTTTACATAAAAAAACATTTTCACAAAAATATTTTTATTTTTCACAAAAATATTTTTTCCCACCAAAATGGGCCCCTGAAAAAACATGGATCAACCCCTGGTTAGATCATAAGTTCTCCAGCTGATGTGGAAACTTGGAGAACGAGTGCCACCTCAGTTGTCGTCCTCGTCATCTGACCGCGTTTCAAAATTACAAGGTTCGTCCAAAAATAGCCCTCGTTTTGCTTCAAAACGGGACGTTAATATAACAAAACTAAACTAAAATCAAGCGGGAAAAAATCGAAGTAAAATGGCGACACCCTATACCAGAAACGCTTCAAGCAGCCACGGCGCACATTGGTGAAATATGTGGAAAACTTGGCCAAAATTGTTAAATATTAAAATTATGTAACTAATTGTAATAAAAACTTTAGAATATGTTGGATAGACGTAAATTTTCAAAAATTCTTAATTGATGAGATATTCAAGGAGCTTTAAACTGGTCTTACACTATAATCAGAAGAAAAATGAATCAAATAGCAACAGTTAACTTCCGCGCATTTGCTGTATTGCCATCATTCATGGTTCGGCTTGTCAACCACGAGACCTATTGACCTTTTTGCAAGTTAAATTTATTTTTGATACTTTTCTATCATTTCCAACAGTATTTTTATTCTCTCCCCACCCCTTCTCGCTTTCGCCGTTTACATAACGTAAGTCTATGTGGGAAATATAACAAGCACTAAAAGAATCTAATCCGGCAATCTAGCTTGGACAGTCCTAATTGTAGATGGTTTTCTATGACTGCTTTAAACAAAACTTAAAGCTATTGAACTGTTTGCTTGTGGCTGGACACAAATTTTTAATTAGACATAAGCGCTTGCTCTTATGTCTAAATAAATATTTTGAGAACCAGCTTTCATGTATGTCGGATTCAAATCAGTTATAGTTAGTTTATATAGTTAGTTTTGTCACATATACAGCTTCTTGTTTTTTAATTTGTGTCGATTCCCGAACGAACTGGAGTCCTAATGGTCTACAATATCCAAATGACAGTCATGGATTTTCCGCAGAACAATATACTGTTGTTCATCTCGATTCCGTAAAAAATTAATTTATTGGAACAAGTGAGTGACAAAAATGCTGGCATCTGTAGCTGGTAGATCTTCGAAGAGTTGTATATATTCAAATTGTTTAGGAGAACTGTCAAAATCCCATTTACTAATTTAAAAAATTATTAATATCGTCTTCGAACGATAAAAAATCCTCTTCTAGCGATTTAATCTGTCGTTGTACAGTTTGGTTAAGCACGTTTTGTAAAGACACCACTGCTGAAGCTTCAGTTACAGAAATATATTCTTGTAAACTCATCTTTTAGCTTTTATTGTGACTTCAATATTATAGTACAAAGTAGAACCTTCTTCAAGAGCATTATTTCATAGATTTTATTGATTTTTTTAAAAAATTTGCAATAAAACAATAGTAGTTAGGTCTTGTGTTTTGATATTGTATCTATTTTCGGCACTCAAACAGCAAGATTTTTGCCATTTCAATGTGTTCATTTATTCTCCATTTCATTTGAGCGAGCTGCATGCACTGTAAAAAAAATCCCGTAAAATTTACAGTTTTAAACTGGCAGCTGGGTTGGTTGTGCAAATCCGTAAAAGTTACGAAGTAAATCCGTAGGCACAACGGTTTTCTACCATACAGGAACAAGTTTTTCCCGTAAAAGTTACGAAGTAAATCCGTAGTCACAAAGGTTTTTTACCGTATGAAATTAAGTTTTCTCCGTAAAAATTAAGTCATCGACTGAGTTGAGTTGTTCTTCTCCTTCTGTTCGAGTTGAAATGTGCTGATGTGTATTATCAATCAGGAATACTAATTAATCAAGGCTTAATTATTAATTTCAATTAGTTTAATTAATACAATTCTTAATTGAACTTACTTGGACGATTTCGATGCAAGATGGTGATAAAACTTCTAACTCCTCCGAGCCGGGGATCGAAGCCGCGTTCATAGAAATAAAAGGCAGTCGCTCTAACCACTAGACCACCGGCGACTTCATGAAATGAAGTAAAAATAATCTATTTGAGTTTTAAAGTCGCTAGAGCTCTAGTGGCGCCACCTAGTGGTGTAAAAATCAACTATTGCCGGAACAGGTGTTTTAAGGTTTGTTTTCATGAGTGACAACAGGTTACTGCAACATGTGTAAACAATAGCGGAGATGGAACCCTATTAAAAACATGAAATGAATGCAATAAAATTACATTTAAGAAAAGGGAAAGTTATCATACGGAAAGCAATACCGTATGACGAAAAATAGAATTTGAACTGACGGTTTTAAACCGTTTATGGCTGGAGCGGAAAACGGTGAAAAACCGTTTTGTCAACAAAACAGCTTTAAACCGTCAAATATACGGAAAAAGTCCGGGAAAAAAACGGATATTTTTTACAGTGTGCATGTATCTGTTTTCACTCGCTTGCTGTCGCTCTCTGCTCTTCAGTTTTGCTTTCTATAATTCGTTCACTGCTGTCTTCAAAAGCTTTTAATAGCACATTTTAAGGAAGCATGTGCAAAATATTTTAATAATAAGCATTTTTTCCAATTTGATTGGTAATCAAAAATTAGCTTCGATAATTTTCTTTTTTCGGAGACAAGTACTTCGGGATTAGTATAGAAACCACGCAAAATTTAGAAGAAAGATGCTTGTTCTATACCCTTTTGTTTGTATATGAATTATTTTCATAAAAAGTGTCAGTTCTCGTTGAATAATTGATTTTGATGCAACCCAATTTTCGCTAAAAGAGCATACATAGAAAAATCTGTACAGTTACTAATGCAATAAAACAACCAAAGTATTAAAAGTAGCAAAATGGAGCACGAAAATTTGTTTGAAATTGAGAGCTATTTATATAAGCTTTGCGTAAGATTATTTATAATGCCAGAATTCCTTGGAATCTCACACTTTTTCCTTCAAAGATTTTATTAGAACACTTAAACAAATTCTATTGCTTTTAAAAGAAGAGTGTTTATTTTAAAAAAAAAATGTTTGATTCCCATTAATAGGGGAAAAAGTTTGCAGGTACGTTATTAAATAAGTTTCATATGGAAAACAAGCCACTTGATGAAATCGAACAAAAAATATAATAAAAAACTGTGATACGAATGTACAAACATTTACTGCTTTGAAAAATATTCAGAAGTTTAGTTTACGGAAGTGCCATGGCTGCCTGCATGTCGTTAACATGTCAAAAAGTAGGGCAATATATTATACTATCAATATAATTAAGTTCTACGGCAATTTTTCGTTTATTTCACCACGGTGCGGCGTGTTGACTAAATCAAACAATTGCGGCCTGATCTTCAGAACGGAACTTTGACTCTTACTTGTGGCCAGGCATGTGATGATGCATTCACCCTCGTTTCTCAATCTGTAGCATTTGATTATCTTTTGAATCTTTCATTATTTGAGAAGCCACATTGGTGCAACGTCGTACAAGCTATTTAAGTGATTCCGTGTATTGCCAAGGTTTCTCGATTCGTAGCTACTATTTTTGTTGTTTCAGTTCTTAAGAGTTATTGTTTGTAATTCGACACGTATACTTTTTTACTTTCTCGTATACGAAGTATACAAGGAGAAAGTATTGTAATCGTCAAAAAATTCGAACTCGAGATTTTGACGAATCTCCACGTTTTAGACCTCCCTGAGTCCGAAAAACACAATTTTGGAATTATGTCTGTATGTCTGTCTGTGTGTGTGTCTGTCTGTGAACACGATAACTCGAAAACTATTAGAGCTACGGGGATGACATTTGGTATGTGGTCTTTAAACATAATTTGTAGGTTTCTATCAAATTTTGGACAAAATCCCTCAAAGGGAAGTCTGTCTATTTGTATGTCCACGGTCATGTGAACACTATAACTCAAAAACTTGAATAGCTAAATGGATAAAATTTGGTACACAGTTTTATCATTATGAATGTAGGTCCGTATAAAAGTTTGGGACAAATCCGTCAAAAAGAGGCGTCCAAATTGCATATTCAATTTCCTTTAATCTGATTCTCATGCGCATGCGTATTGGTAGCAATTTGTTATTGTTGTAAATTTTATTTACAACAATAAATAATGTTTTCAAGTATCAATTGTTAACAATTTTTTTATTGTTGTAAATCAAACCGATCTCATTATTTCAGCAAATCTTTTATTCACTCGCTTTTGCAATTGTTACGGTTGTGGAAGTATAAATTGTTTTCTTGGGAATTCAATTCCAAAGCAGAATTTTCGCCTTAGTATTCATTGCATTGCCTATTTTATTGCGCCTGCTTCAAAGTAATATTTTTTTTGAAACGTGGCAACAGATATTTCATTTCAGGTTTGTTTGTTTTTTTGTTTTACTTTCTCGTATACGAAGTATACAAAGAGAAAGTATTGTAATCGTCAAAAAAATTCGAACTCGAGATTTTGACGAATCTCCACTTAGAAAGTATACGAGAAAGTTTAGGGGAGACCACTCCCGCTGGTTTCATTTGTTACGATTTTCTATTTACTTTTTGTTCTTGTTGAGTGGCCGAAGTCATTTGCCTCGATTTCTTTGTAATTTGCTTCATTTATTTGTAATTACCTCTTTGTTATCGTTTTATTGTTCGGTATATAACACGTTAAACACCATATGAGTCAGCCGACACTGACCTATCTAATTAGACGAACCCTTCTCTACTATAGTTAAGAGAAGGGGATTAGATAGATGGTTCGAATCTCAGACGTGAGTCGTGGAGCTTAACGTGTTAATCTTCTCGTTAGTATTAGAAAGAAGACGGAAAGAAAGGCTTTCAATATTAAAGAGAAGGTTAGATTTTGGAGAAAGTTCATTCGGTGCGCAGAACACGTATTACGCTCGTTCGTGATTTGCAGCTTTTTGTGTCCACGTTGAATTTCAGTGATCGGAGAACGTGATGTCTACCAGTGCTGAAACAAGTGCTGTGTTTGAAGGGCTATATAGATATTTGTCAACTGTAGAAGGGGGGAGGTGAAAATAATTTCGATAATCTTTATGAGCTTGGGAGACAAATATATGGTATAAGGAGTTTGAGTTTGTTTTGTTTTCCTGGCACAAGAGCCACAGTTGGCTATACTGCGCCAAACTATATTAAGTTATCTACGTAAAAATGTAAAAGCTTCAACTATATAAAAACAATGGGAAAACTTTGCAAAAAAAAGAAAAAACGAAGTAATGCTTAAATATGTGGATGAAAACCTATTGACTTTAAAAATGCTAAAAGATTTGCATGTGGTGTTTTGCCCAATAAAATAGAAACCTCTATTGTACGAGTTCTAAAATAATGTAAACGTTGGGAATTAAAATTTGGGTATTCAGTTAAAATGTGGTGAACTGACAAAAAGCAAATAACGATGAGTGAATCTAGTGTGACCTATGCGTAAACGTGTTAAGATTGTGTCTGTTTTTCTGTTTGATTGTGAGGGCCAAGGTTCTACACGAGGTTTAACAGTGTGAAGCTTGTTTTCTATCAAAAGGTCCCACTCAACCTGCCATTTTGAATGATGGAGTATTGTGATGTGTTTTTTAAAATCATTTAAAGGTATAGTAGCATTAGTTGAGGCAATCGCTAATTTAGCGGCCCTATCTACTTTCTCGTTGCCTACAATTCCAACATGAGATGGTACCCAACATAGTAAAACAGTAAAAAAAACGAGAATCGAGTTTATCTAAAAGGTTTAAAACATTTAAAACCAAAGGATTTTTATGAGAATGAATATGATTTGAAATGAGAGATTTTAAAAGACTTAGTGAATCTGTGTAAATAATATATTTATTTTGTTGTCTGTCACATATTTCTTCCAAAGCATATAAAACGGCTGTAATCTCTGCGGTGAAAACAGAACAAATTGTATGTAGTTTAAAAGAAAAAGTTGCGTCTGGAAAAATAACCGGAAATGAAACATGGTGAGCTGATTTTGAACCATCTGTATAAATTGGAATGCAATCATTATATTTCTGTCTATGTTCATTACAAATGCGATGATATATGATATCAGCTGTGTCAGATTTAGTAAAAGATTGAAAAGGATTTAAAGACTGTACAACAGGAATTCTCCAAGGAGGAAAATTATTCTTTGGATGTGGAGTTACTTGAAGGTAAAGCAAATTTAAATCTAAAAGAATATCATAAACTCACCTAAAAAATACAGAGATAAATGATTTCCTAGCTTCTTGTAATCTAACAAGAAAAAGACGAAGTTTAAAATTATGAAATGGGTGGCATGTATTGGATTTGATTCTAAAATAGTATTTCAGTGATAAAATATTTCTTCTAAAAGTAAGTGAAGGTTCAGAGCAGTCAACGTATAGACTCTGAACGGGAGATGTTCTAAAAGCTCCTGAACAAAGTCGAAGAGCTGTGTGATGAACGGGGTCTAGTTTTTGCAAAACACTTTTCCTAGCGGATCCATAAATCTCGCAACCATAATCAATCTTAGACAGTACTGTAGCTTTATAAATTTTTATCATAGAATTCCTGTCAGCTCCCCAAGTTGTAGTTGATAAGACTTTTAAAATATTTAATGACTTCTCACACTGTTTCCTCAATAGCTTTATATGAGGGAGAAATGTTAGTTTTCTGTCGAAAGTGATCCCCAAAAAACGAATGTCGTTTACAAATGGAATTATTTCGTCATTTAGTTTAATTTCGGGATCAAAATGAAGACTACGTTTCCGACAGAAATGAACAGCTGCTGTTTTCGATGAAGAGATGGTATAACAATTATTATTGCACCACTGCGTTGACACTATTCACTGCAATTTGCAATTGTCGCTGTATAAAATTCTTATTTGTCCCTGTACAAGAAATGTACAGGTCGTCAACATATAAATAACCTCTCACGGAAGTTGGCAATTGTTTAAAAATATTGTTAATTTTTAAAATAAAAAGAGTCGCACTTAAAACGCTACCCTTAGGAACACCCTCCTCTTGAATAAAAAAGTCTGAAAATTCGGATTCCACTTTGACCTGGAATCTCCTAAGCTGTAAAAAGTTATTTAAAAAAATTGGAAGGTTGCCTCTTAACCCAAGGTCGTGTAGATGTTTTAAAATGCCATATCTCCAGGTCGCATCGTACGCCTTTTCAATTTCAAAAAAGATGGTAATGAGATGCTTCCTCTGTAAAAATGCAAGGCGAATGTCCGTTTCAAGTGCAAGTAGGTTGTCGATGGTGCTCTGACCCGTCCTAAATCCACTCTGGGACGAATACAGATGATGGTATAAGGAATAGGAGATGCAAACAGAAACACACTTCGGATTATATATTTCCGTAGGCTGTAATTGTGTTATCTAAAGTTACGTTTTTTATATGGGAAAAGGTAGCTAATTTCGTAAGTGAAATACTAGTTATTAACATTTAAAGGCCCAGTATTGCCTTTAAGAAACATACCCAATTTTGTGTTCTGAAATCTTGAGAATAAGACAGGAGTTCTAATGCCTGTTGTTGCCAATAGGATACATACTGAAATTTTTATTAAATCAGTTTATAACATATAGATGGCAGCCTGAGTGCTAATAAAAAATAAAGTAAATTGATGTTTTTCCACTTAAGGTTGCATCTTTTTAGTTTGTAAGTTTGAGAATACCATATTTTCCACAATGTTGAAGGAAATTACTTATCAGTATTATTATTTAATACAATTAATCTGTATTTGATATTATAGAATTTTATCAAGGAAATTGTTTTCTGAAGTAAAGCCCAGTGTTGTCGTTTAGTAACAAACCGTTTTTTAGCCATAAACCATACTTAAAACAAAATAGAAATTTTTAAATAATTTTCCCATGTTATATTCAAGAAATGAAATTCAAAAACTTTTTTTAAATCAATTTTTAAAAAATAGGGCTTTTAAGGGTTACCATTTGAATGTCTCATGCAGAGAAAGATCAATTACTGCATCTTAAGTAATATAATTTTCACAGTATAAAAGAAAACGAAATAAAAAGAACAGATAACAATCCAATTAGCCTTCGCCTAGACAATGGATAAGCACTATTACAAGTGGCATTAATTTTCAGACATTAATTTTCATTGGATATTTATTTGAGGTAAGTACTAAAAATGAGAATAGAATACTCTATAATATAAACTGATGTTCATTTGTGAAACGTTTACCTCTTTTTTTTCCAGAGCATTCTTACCAATGAAAGTGGTTTCTTATGATTTACACTTTTACCCGGCCTGCAAAACTATTCCTCTGGTCTCTTGAAAAGTGTAAAGATATGTAATACTGTAATTCCAAGGAAAAATTAATATTTACTTCTTTATACATTTTAAAATCTACAAATTCTGCTTCATTTTATTGCTCGTATTAGCATTAAAGTCTTCGGATTTTCTCAAGGAACTTTGCTCTTTCATTTTACTGTTTCGATTTTTTTCCAAGGTTATGATGTGTGCTTATTATTAAGTTTACTTTGGAAGTCAATTAATTTACGAGACTATCAAGCTTGCTATTTTCATGTTTATGTGTCAAGACTCTTTAAATCGTGGAATAGTTTAAAAACCAGTTGATATCTAATTGAATTTAACTTTTCAATAAAAGAAGTTAACAGCCACTATACATGAAGCTGGATATTCTATAAGCTCTTTGTATTACTAAATTGACAATTTTACTGAAATTTTAAATGAAATCCTATCAACATATTTCGATTATCACAAAAGACGTAAGGTTTATTAAATGCTTTTAAAAATAAAAACTTAAAATTCTTCTGTTTCTTTGTAAAACATCGAAATGTTTTCATGTGAATTACATCGTATTGTTTGTTTTATATTCAATTGTTCCCAGGAAACTTTTGGGGTTGTGGTTCCCTAGTGTTAAGATATCGACCAGGGGGCCGAAGGATTCCGGGTCCGAAACCTTATTCCACTGAAGATCTACCGTGTATGTGGGCCGGGTGCACTCTAATATTGACACTTTGGGTCAAACGTGCCAGCTTTGGTGCTGCCCTTGTTGTCTGACCGCGGTTTAAAATTACGAGACCTGTCTCAAAATAGCCCTCGTGTTGCTTCAAAACGGTAGGTTAATATAAATAAACTAAACTCAAGAAACCTTTAAAATGTACAATCAATTAAATTATTGTTGCATCGATATTTCCTTGCGTATCTCTACAAGTAATTTTAAGACTTTTCATATCAAAGAATAAAAAAAGAGAAATAGAAATATTTTTTGATGTGTTATTAAGTAATTAAGTGCTTATTCTTACCTACAGAAATTGCGCTTGACTCAACCTTACTGGGAACCAAACGGTTGTCATTTGTTCCTCCATATTTGCTCTGGTTCATCAGCGGTTGTCTCACATTCTTCTTCGGATGTAATAAAATTATATACAACTTGGGTGTAAACAGGCAAAATAAAGTTACAGTTGCACTGATACTAACAGTCACAGACATTGTAAATACGTTGATTTCATCGTGATCTGTTGTGGTAAAGTACAGTGGTATAAAGGCTAGCCAGACGATACATGTGGTATACATCGTAAATCCTATATACTTTGACTCATTAAACGCTTCTGGAATTTTTCGTGTAAGAATAGCATATACAGTACATATTAAAATGAGAATCATCGGATAAGCAAACGCCACCATATAAGTTGCGTCAATGGATGCAGCGCATACGAGATGGCTTTCATCAGGATTTGGATGATAGTGCATAGCTCTTGGAGGGCGAAATCCCATCCACATAGCAGAAAACACAACTTGAATGCTTATAATTCCTCCGCAAATAAGCAATTGAGATTTCGGACTAATGAAACTGGGCTTTTTAGTACTTCGGACTCCAGATCGAAAAATACGGTCTATGCGGTTGGTTTTAGTCAGGACGGCACTGTACACAATAGTGAAACATAGACCAATTCCCATTTTTTGAGCACCACATTTGATATCTGAAGGTTTCTGTACTAAGAGAAACGTAATGGCATAGCACAGAAATATGCCGCCTAAAAGAACATAACTGAGTTCTCTACCAGACGCTCTCACAACAGGCGTATCTCTGAACTTAAAAAATACAGCAATAACGAATACCGTTATAAGGATACCCAGTGTAGAAAATGCCATTACGCCCATAGCCCAATAACTGTCCAATCTCATATACTGTAAAGGAATCATTTCACAAACAGTGTGTTCAGCATTTGGTAAATACCCTAATGGGCAGTCGTAGCATGTTGTTTCTTGCTGCAGAATCTGGTATTTGGTGCAATTGAAGCAATGCCAGCAACACTTGCTGCCTTCAACGTATTTCTTTGCCTGGCCTGTAAGACACGGGGGACTACATACTGACACGGGCATATCTGGTTCTTCCAGCCGAAAGCGTATGTCTGGAAGACTGATGTTCAGTTCTCCGTCTCTATATTCGCCGATGCGGATCCATTTATAAACTCTAGGAGAAGTTTGTTTAAAATGTATGATGTTGTATCGAGCTGGTCCATCACCATTTTCAGAAAAATGGAATTCATCACCGCTGAGTCCTAAAACATTAGAAAATGAAAGGATTTTTTTTGTATTTTTCATTACTTAAGCAAAAGAAAAAAATGCAATATTTTCATGTTCTGTACGGTTTAATGAGCTTAATAACAAGCAACTAGTATGTTTTGTTTCTTTCATGAAATTTTATTTATTCAGGACTTTTTTTGTTTAGCGTAAATCATGTAATTCAAAATTAAGCCCATCTTTGCTAATCATGTTGCTAGCATAAAATATGTTATGTGAAAGCATTAATTAAAACCTACTATCATTGAGACTAAAAGTTTTCTTCTAGGATTTATTTATAGAGTATTATGATATTATGAATATCTACAAAAAAATTAAAAACTTCCAAATATTGAATTAATAAGAACACGAATAATTTTCTTATAAAAGACGGTAATTAATCTTTTCTAATCGTGCATATGAATTCCTTCATGTTAATTAAAATGAAAAAAGATATATTTGCGATTTAATTAAGGAAAACCATTAAAAGGTTTCTACTTGCTTATAAATCATAATAAAATCTTTTCCACATAAGTATTTAATTAACGATGATAAGCATTTAATGTAATGAAATATCTATAACTTAGATTACTATTTATCTTAAAACTTATAACATTAATATAATTTATTAGTATTAGATAATCAGAAAATATGTTAGCAACAGTTTTAAATTATCGGTTCAAATATGAAGTAAATTTTTAAAAATTTTAACAATAAAATAATAATTTTAACAATAACTATTAAAAACATCAGCTGAGCATATTCCATCTAAATTGTAAACAATATTTCAATTTAATGGAAAATATAGTATATATAAATATTTTAACTTAACGTTCAGTTTTCATTATTTCTAGAATTAATTCTTTGAAGTCTAATAACATTATTTCTTGTTAATAACCCCATCCATATAAAGGATTAAATAAACTATTATTTAGTTTATTCACATTTTGAATCAAAATTTTTTAACATAACTTATCATTAAATAAGTCTCGAATTAATGTTAGGTTACCTTTACAATATAATCTTTATAAAGAAATGTTTTGAATTATTTTTTGACTGGAGTATATAGGTACATTTGAGAATGAAATTAAGAAGCAAAAATATAAACTACTTTACCTTTAAATGTGACGTTCTTCAAGTAGTTGAGAAACACTGCTCCATCAATAGGCTTCATTTGTGGGCATATACCAGGAATTCCATCACATTTATCAGCATGCAATGCTTTCAAGGCATAAGCGAAAGCTAAGACTGAATCACTCACAAACTGTAGCTGTTTTTCAGCTTCATAACCAGTCTTATGTGAAATAACTTCTTTTCCCGTGCACGATCTATCAGTGTATTGATTATAGGGCGTTATCAAACTATTCGGCCACTTGCAGTTGAAAAAATGCTCCCAAAATTCAGTGAACCAGGGGTTCCTTCTGTTATTTTGAACGGTCAGTGACTGGAAATACTGATCAAATCCTTGGACAGGATGCGCCTTCGGTTGAACCGATATGGTTCCTTCAACTTGTTCTTCGTTACCGTCGAAGACCAGAGAACGAGCACTCCAGCCGTCGCTTCCTATCCAAGAGAAAGTACCGGTGCAGTTGCTGCGTCGTACAGCTCTCATCACTCCAGCCACCTCTTGGTCCGAACCAAAGATTATGACACCTGTTTGAACAAACAATATATTTGAAAATTTAAATGGAAAACCTTAAAAATATTTCAAATATATATAAGGTAGATTTCTCAAAAGAATACTACATATTGCAACAGCTCTCATAATACGACTGCAGAAAAATTCCTTTGGATTCCTAACATTTGAATCTACGAGGGATATGTTGTTGGCAGGATGAAAATCTCAGCCGAGTTCGTAGATGGGCCATCCAGCTCAAACTGGAGGGGGATGATGGGGAACTTAAATGTTCCTTTTTCCATAACTCCCTTACTATTGCAGATAGAAAGGTGAATTATTTTTTTAGGTGAATTATTGCCTCAGCCTAAAGAAAAACTCATGAACTGAAAGTTTCCAATTGTTCAATTCCTTGGATATTATGGGCTGAGAAGTTGTTCTCATCACCTAACTTTTGTTATGCTTATTAAACATATTCAATTATGTGTAATTACGTTTTAAAAACATATCGATTAAAAGTCCAACGTACAAGCTGAAGTCAGGAAACACACAAAAAAGATAAAATAATGTTGCAAAATATGATTGGAAATGCCAAGCGGATGAGCTAGAGGGCTCTGTACTTCAATGTCAGCGTTAGTTATATAATTTCCGGCTGAGTATGAAGAACATACAACAGTCTACGAATGCTGAAATGGTGGACATGACGACCTCGACGGAAAATCTCCATGGTCACTGCAAATAGGAATTCCGTGAAATTCCGTGTACCTTCGAAAGGGTTCACCAATCCAAGCGGAGTAAGAACTTTGAGCAGTTGAAATTAAATGCTTGTACGTTTTCTCTAAGTGTAATATATCGGTAATAAAGAGCTATCACCCGTTATTGGCCTGTCAGTACTGCATCTTCATGCATCCTCTAGCTCTATTGGTTGTCATTTCCTGTCACTATTCCTATGCTATTCTGGCTTGTTTTTGTGATTTCTACATCCCGTATCAGTTTGTGAGTGAATTTTGAATCACCCTGTATATTGATACCTAATTTACCTGATGATTCTCATTTCAAAAATAGCGCAATATATTATTAACTAAAAATTTAATATTATTAGAATATGATTGAATTAATTTGAAAATAGATAATAATTCTTTGCAAATGAGCACTTTTATGATATGTATCGCGTAACGTCATTTTCTAATTTAGAGTCGGCAATAAATATTTCCCGTTAGTTTTAAAGTAATCTATGAATAAATATAAAATTTCCTCATTCATATTGATTTCTACTATAAATATCACCACTTATAGTGCTTAAACTAATTAGACAAAGAAATTTCAATTAAGAAATCTCATTTGATATTCCATAACGTTTCGTGATACTTCAGCAATATTATCCTTAATCAAATGAATTAATCTTCTGAAGGCTGACTTCAATTATCCGAAACCGAATCTGTCTTATACCTCAACCTGAAGCTAAGCCTACACCTCGATGATAAATTTAACAACGAGAAGGGAATAGTTTTCCCTAAACTATAGCAACCAGATGCGAACTTTGAAGTGTGAAGTTAGTTAAAGTCAGGGATTGAATGTTGCTGTCGAGAAATCAGACGATAATACCGATTGATATATCACGCTCTCCAAGAACCTGAATGAATGATGCTGCGAATAATGGCTCATATAATTATTATAACTAACTCTTTTATCAGATAATAGTCAATTATCTGATCGTATAACGTAGAAGTTATGCTTCTATTGGAATAGTTAAAATATTAATGTAGGAATACGTCCCCCCCCCCCATTGGGGTCTCAGGGAGGAAATTGATTTACACGCCAAAACGCCACAAAACTTAGTATGGGAGATGCTCTATACTTCGGTAACTACATATGTTAGAAATATAATTAATGTCTTATTTTAGAGATAAAGGGAAACAACAGAAGTTACAAAAAAAATTGAAAATCGGAATTGTTGTTCAGCGACTACTGGGGCGCAAAGTTGGGCAAAAATATGCATGAAATGGTGACGCAAACCTCTATATCTCGGTAACTATATATGTTAAAAGCATAATTAATGTCTTAGTTTAGAGATATAGGGTAACAACAGAAGTTACAAAAAAACATACTTAAACTTTAAAACTTACGAGAAACTTTGAGAAATAAAGAGTCAAGCGAGTAAAGTAGTCCTACGCCTTTAACATCAGCGGCTGTTTGAAAAGACAGCCTCCCGTCATTTTTTTAAATACTTGGATAAATTGTTTAATTTAATTGCTATTAAATATAATCGATTTTAGCTGTTCAAATTAACATTCCATTTTATCTTCCTAACCGAATGTTTAATTAGTATTTTATTAACTAACAGTATAGATGCTGCGGCGGTAGATTTTTCTTTCTCTGTATCCGGGATCATACAGATGTTGTGAACTAAGATTTATTAAGAAGTCTGAGCCACAAGATTTCACTCCCAATACGAATCTATCGTTCTGTCTTCAAATTACCTTGCTGGAAGTTTCACTTACTAGTACTTTTTTACCGGCTTGTATGTAGCTTTATTTTTAATGAAAGGAAACTAGAGCAATTAACACCACGGGCGGTTAAAAAATGGAAATTGATTTTTGTCAGTACTGTACCTCCGGATAAAACATTATTTGTAGGTACTTTACCTACGATGTAGTAGTAAGGAATTTGTATTTTCGAAAGATATTTCTTTCATTTTAATTAACTTATATAACCGAGAAAAAGATTGTCCCCTTTTTTTATTCCACTGAAAATTTTACGCACAGACAGTGGCGGCTCGTCCATTAGAGATGCAAAGCTACAGTCCCCACTGAAATTGTTTTTAGAGCTTGTATTTTCGTTTTCATTCTAATCGGCTTACTTTTCCACTCTGAGAGTTCAATGACAAAGAAAATGGCAAATAAAGTAATGAAAAACGTAAAAGGAAGACGGAAAATCACTCAGGAATTAAGAGAGAGAGACAGACCAGAGCTGCATAGAGTTTTTCCCCTCCAAAGAATCAAAATTCGCGCACTGAGCAACGCGGACAGTTCAGGCGGGAGAAAAAATCAACCCTTTCTCCCATTGAAATTGCGTTTTCCCCAGCTCTCGTTTGGCGCGACTTCCTCATTTGGCTTTTTCCGCTTTTTCTCAATAGTCCAGCCATTAAGTAGTTTTTTTAAGTCAAAGTCTGGAGAAGTTGTAATTTTTTGCTCCTTTGAGTTATTTCGGTTGCTGATTACGAATCTGAGGTTTGCCACCAAAAGTTTTTATTGGAATTCTAGTTATAGCCAAAAAACATTAAAAAAAATTCCAATTTTTTGCTTATAACTCAAAAACTATCAATTTTTAGTATATCATCATTACATACCAAAATAATCAGCATAAAATTTCCTACAACTTAGGTCTATACAACTTTTGCAGCAATGCCTGTTTCTGAGCTGACGAACCACCACTGCGCACAGAGTTATAATATCTGTTAAGTTCTAAAATCAATTTTTATTCAGTCTATCCCACTCTTCCTAAGAAGTAATGCCACATTCCGTTCTCCTTTTAACAACGAAAAATAGTTCACTCATTGTATGAAACGATGTAGCTCGATACTTCCTTTCTTCTTTCATCATTCTATTGCGTTAAAATTTTCTTTCATAAATGTGCGAAAGAATAATTCTCCGCTGTTTTTTATATAAGTAAAATTAACTACAAATCCAGAAGCGTTTAGAGTGCTAGCTTTGAAAATCAGAATGTATTACACTCATGTTTCTTTAAAATTCATTTGCTTTCTGCTGAAAAGCTCACAAAAAAGTATGAAAAATTCAAAAAAATATTAACCTTATCTACTCAGTTTAATAGAAAATTTATTCTTCATCTAAAGATTAAGTAAATGGCATATTTATCATCGTTTCCGTAACAGTGAAAACCGGTAAAAATATTTCTACTTCATTTTTTTTCTATGATCTTGTTTTTCTCCTGCAACTTATTTTCGTTAATGCAAAAATAATGAATTAAAATGACACTACAAATTATGCATATAAATTTAATCTTGAATAAGTTCCTGATTTGACAGTTTTCTCTTAGTATTCTTTATTATAACAATTTTGCATTTTTGTAAAGACTTCCAATCTTTTTTTTAAAAAACAATAGTTGTATGAATCAAGGGTAACAAAGAAAAGAATTTTTCCTTTTCATATGGAAAAAAAATTAATGGACTGATAAAATTACAGCTGATATATTCTTTCCCCAATACTCATTTACTTTCTGCTTCTTTAAATGATGCTGCGATAAAGGTTTTGATGTTAAATCTTATAATTTTTTTGTTCCATTGAGCATTTTTATAACACTTTTCTCGTTTCTGCTAGTATACATAGTTGTATTTATATTCATAAAAGAGTAGTAAATAACTACTAATAAAACTTTTCTCTTAGTAGAAAAAAGTAAAAGTAGTAATAGTATTTGCTTCAACTATAACACAGCAAGTAATATATTTGCTTGAAAATAAAACAATTCGGAATTTTTTCGTCATAATTTCTTAAAAACTGTCAAATGATCTTTCAGTCTTCTCATTCACATAATTATTACTTTTATGGAGAATTATTTGCTTTTCCATTTTGGACAACTATAAAGTATTAATTAAGGTTTGAAACAACTTCTGAACTTTATATTACAAATTAAAGAAGAAGACCAGTAAAAGCAATTAACAAAATTACCGTAAAGGGTCTTATTTTATTTCAAAGACTGGGAACGAAAAAATAAAATAAAATTAACTCAGAATTTACACAAGTATGCGTTTTTGTCATTAAAGGCCATCTGCTGCTAAAATTCATTATCAAATTTATTATATCTAAACGACATCTTTTATAAGATACTTTAGATTGAAGCCCTTAAAGTAATGATAAATAGAATAAAAAGTCTGTTTATAGAAAGAAAATGCTATGATAACAAGAAATAAAGAAAATTGTTCCTATTTTAAACTACGGAACATTCACTTGCATTAGCGCATCTCTGAAAGCAATAATTTTGTATTATTATTCTTTTCTTATTAAAAGTCATCAGTTTGAAATATTTACTGCCAAAATTGGTTCTACCGAAGTATTATCGATTACGCGATACATAAGGGAAAATGCGATTCGTAAGGAAAAATAAGACGGTTTAACGAAAACTGATGCTATCTTAGAATTATAACTGCTAGCACACGTGCGTGTGCTAATGCATTCGGAAAAAAAAATATAAACCACTTCGAATCTTAGATTATTTACAAGTAAATGTGTGTTTGTTATGTACAGGCCACTCTGGCTTTGCGCTGAAAGTGGAAAGTTTCTGTAACTTATTCGAAAGTATCCTATTTGCTTATTAAATCAAATACCTTACGGTCCTTTTATTTAAAATTGTTATATTTCCCAAAGTTATAGTCACTATAAAACTTCCTTATTGTTATAAGTTATTTCTTTGATATTTACAATTGATTCCTTTCGTTTTTTGGCACGAAATTTAAAATTCAGAGCTAAGAATCGCAGATATCAATATTCAGATATCAATTTTCTTTAATATATTGTTTCGCAAATTTTTAAGTAGACACAAATGCCACATGAATACACGCCATTTTAAATATTTTTTTAATAAATGATATTTTTATTTTCTGGTAGAAATTTTAACATAAAAATTAATCTGATATTTTGCTTCTTAAGAATTTTAAGACGATTAAAGATGATAAAAAAATTCGACAGGAGGCTGTCTCTGCGAAACAGCTGCTGGGACTGAGGGGAGTAGACTTACTTACCTCACTCAACTGTGAATTTCTGTGACTAAAGTAGCTCTATGTGACTATTAACTCTAAAGTCTATAATGACTATTAGTCTAGTGTGACCATGTGACTATCTATGTAAAATTCTTCATGATTTTCACCAACTTTGCAACTCGACTGTGACTAAACCGTAATTACAAATTCCAAAATTATTTTTGCAATCGTCAATGTCTACCTTTCTCTGTTAAATGAAACTAAAACCAACTCTCTGTTGTTTGGTTGCGTGGCTGTAAGCGTTTAACTTTAGCACGAAATTCGACGTAATTCAACAATTCTTGAGTAATATTCGCGTGAACGTAAGATCAATAAATTAATTGCCAAATGTACTTGAATAGTCTGCGTGCGCGCTCATCGGTCACTGTGACGTCTTCACAATTTTTAGTGATTTTCACCAACTTTGAAGTTCGACTGTGACTAAACTGTGATTCCAAATTCTAAAATTCTTTTTGCTATCTTCAATGCCCACCTGTTTTCTGTTAAATGAAACTAAAACAAACTCTCTATGTTATTTGGTTTGTGGAGCTATAACCGTTTAAAAATGCCACAAAAAGCGTCATAATTTTTTCCTTTTCCTACACACCATTAGACCACTGTGGAGAGACGTAAGTCTTCGTCAAAAGTTTTGAAACATATTTTAATTGCGCGTGGCATCTGCAAACATTATCTCTGAATATGAATTATTCACAAATAAAAACTAATATTAAATACTAAAATATAAAAAAGATAATCTAATGATCATATAAATAAAAAAAAAAATTTTTTTAATATATGTATTTATAAGTAATTTTTAGAATTTATATATAAGATTTATAAAATTTATCCGTCTTTTCCGTATAAAACCTAGACACATGCGATATTCATTTTACCATAAACTTGTTGTAAGGTCTTGATTTGTTTTGTAATTTAGTGCAAAAATATTTGAATCGAAAAGACTTTTTTGAAAAATATCCCTGCAAAAGCGTTTGTATCTGTCTCTGTAAAACTCTCAAACATTAAAAAGATAGACGAAAAATGCAAGATCTAAAAACTGGAATATAACAGTTAATTTATCAAGACAATTTGAGGTTTTATTTTCTTTTGGCTTCTTGGCAAATCTACAAAACTTAAATAGTAAAACTTGCAACAAAAAACTTTAAGAGATGCTCGTAAGTAGCTTAATGACCAACATAAATAATCCTGCTGGAAAAAGAAACTTTATCTACATGAATTTCCCAGCTCATTTATTCACTTCTTCCTGACTCTTACTTTTGCACACAAAATAATAAATGTTTTACATGACATTTAAAATTTTTGAAATCAGAGAGACACTGGGCGTGTATTGCTATACATTAGATAGGTATAAAACAGAGATACGTTTTGCAAGTTTTTCTGATCTTTGAAAAAGTTCAACATATTTCTGTGCCACATTAGCAGAAGGAATTCGAAAAAAAACACCTTAATTAATGTTCTTAAATTTATGTTTTTTAATATTTGTCTTTTTAGTCGTTAATTAATAATTCATTATTATAAATATTATAGCATTTTGATATCAACTTTTCACAAATTCACTGTCAATTGGCGCGATTCCTATAAAATAAAATTTCATTAAATTAATCGATTAGTTGATAATTATGTTCTAAAATATTTAAATAATATATTTTCAGCGAGAATACGGAACTGTACAAAATACTAAAATTCTAGCACATCAGGAAATAAGAGAAAAATAGATAAAAAAATAATTCCCTCTTTGCAAATACCAAAAAGATTCAAGTTAAATAAAAGTGTTTATAAAAAATGTAACTTTAGAGGAAATACAAAATACATGAAAGTGTGGGTTAGAAATTATTGAATGCCTTCTACTGCAAACTACGGAATATAATCATAGGCGGGACTGGCGATTGTACGAGCCATAAAATTCATCACTTGTTCCGACATGAAGAAGTTGATATTCCTGATGTGGGTATGTGTGTGTCGTAGATAAAAACAAATCTGTCTCCATACTATAATAGCCAAAGCATATTTATTAACAACTTCTTAAACACACACAAATTCAGCATTTTCAAACGATGGAAAAAGATTTCGCTTCCTCGCTCATCATCAGCGTTCGTGTTCTGCAGGCAATTGCTCTTCTTTTCTTACCCAGAGAAATCTCTTTTCAAACGTTGATGACGTACCGACATCTAGCGGTCGGATGTTTTACAAATAGCTAGACAGTAAGAATTGATATTTGAAAACAAACAAAATGACAATTAGAATCACATAGTTCAAACAGGTAGGGTGCCTCAGACCTATGATATGATTAATTTGATTTCACTTCTCCAAGCATGTGGGGAATATAAAATTCCCAACAAGCGATTGAAAACAGAACAAAGTTTAAATAAAACGACTTTTAATCCTTGTACCATGTACTTCATTTAATACGTTTTTTTATAGTAGCAATGAATTTTCTAAACAAGTTGACGGCCAAGCTTATTTGAAAAATGTAGCCAAGAGTTACCTAATTTATTCAGAAGCCCGTATGTGACTTGCAATGCGTCATGTAGATGCCAATAAGACGTATCCTCGTCAAAACAGAAAACGTTCTGAGATAGCCGGCGGCCTCAGGGTAGTCAGTCGTAAATAATTAAATTATCGAGTATTTCAAAGATTTTTGAAAAATTACAATGTCTTTTTCTTACAACTTTGTAATTCTGAGAAAAGTTTATTCAAAGATTCATTATTTAATTTATAAAATTAAAGTTAAGATAAGTGAATGAAAGTTTCATCTTTCGCACAAAGATTTTTTTCATAATGAAAATCTAAAAAACTATTACTACCCAAAATAATATAATTAAAGACAAAATGTGCTAAAATAACTTTTTTTACTTGAGTTATAGGTTTCCTTTCATTCAAAATTAATTGTTACATTCCTTTGAGAAATATTTTTATTTTCAAAGATTATTCAAAGCATGCTTCGGTGAATCAATTTTTCAATGTGGAGAAAAATAGAAACAAACATTTCTAATTATTTAATACTTCTCTATCATTAATTAAACAAAACCTGTTATAGTGTATTAATTGAATAATTTAAAGTAAAATTTCTAAAACAGATAATTTACTTTTTAGTGTAAGAAAATGTATTATTTATTGTCTGTTTATCACTTAAAGTAAGAGATTCTTATGAAATGTATTATGAAGAATTTTATAATTAAATTATCGAGTTAAGAGCTTTAAATGTTTGAAAATGATTTTCAAACAACTTATACAAATATTTATGACACCTTATAAGAAACTACGTTATATCCATAAATATTATATAATAATTATTGCATATATAAGTATTGAGTATTCTTTTAAGCATAAACATTAAAGGAAGACTCAGAACCTCGTATATTAAAAAAATTGAATAAGATTCGATCGGTTATAATGGAAATATTCCTGTATTCAGATCTTTTTGCAAATTAACTAACACAAGTTCAAAAATTACTTGACTGCTAGTGTCTTTCTGGGAAATTTATTATTCGACGGTCTTGTTGAATACGCAACTTATTTCAGAAATAATTTCATTATATAACATAAACTAACACCACACTGTTGTCTCTAGAGAAAATATCACAAGTGGCTGGAAATCCATATCGAATCACCTCGGTCTGGAGCATTTTCCGTCCGATATATCTGAGTGACTGCTGCTGCAATAGCTCGAGTGCTGCGGCTGGAGCCTTAGTAGCCATCACCATCCACGGCCCGAACCCTCCCGTAGGAGTCACGCACTATCACCGGTAGTGGGCAAGCTCAGACCATTATTGTAACCATCAGAGGAGCGAGACCCCGCTTGCTTATCCGGTTGCTTCTCATCCACGTACTCATGTTGTCCCCAGTGGGATATGTTCCAAGAAAACATTCTATTAGACTATAAGAAAATACCAACAGTGGTCAACGGAATATGGCCTCAGAAATCGTTTTATTTCATTTCCGAGCGGAGACCAAGAAACATCTATCCATAACGTACGATATAAGAGACATCATTAGGTCTTTTTCGAATGAGCAATTGTTTTTGCTCTTGAAAACTCTAAAGATGTATATCCATAAAGTAAGATATATGAAACAAACACATCATTAAAATCTTTTCCGGACGAACATTTGTCCCTTCCTTAAAGACAAAAAATAGAAAAGTATTCAAAACATTGATTTCACATATAAAATAATAATATATCTGATTATTTCTTGTAATGAGGATGCTTTCAGAATAATGAAGATGCATTCTTAGAAAGACAGAAAAAATATGCTGATTTTTTTTCTGTATACTCCTCTCATTATTTAATATTATTTCTGTTATTTTCCAAAACTGAGATAAGTCTCAACTGATTTTTTCGCAGAAATAGACTTGTAAATATTATTCTTTACAAAGATATAATTTCCCAGTAGATAGAAACTTTTTCAGCAGTTTAATGGATTTCTCCAGAACTAGAAATAAAAAAAAAAACGTTTTCAACGAAGGAATTGAGTTTATGTATGTTTCTCTATGAGAATAGTTAAGAATAAATTGAGTCCCGGCCCACACTATAAGCATAAGTCTTTTCGGATATGATGATTTTGCTGCATTGCATTTTATTTAATACATGCATAGTTTTCAAAAAAACTTGATAAATTCGTAAGCACGCAAACAAAGAAATTTCTCACTTTTTTTTAGTTATTCGGCAGAAATCCTGCATAACCGAAAGCACAATGTTACTTTCATGTTGCGTGCTTAGCTGATATTTACGCGTTCTCCCATTCAAGGTGTATCTTTATGCAACAAAAATATGTTCAAACAAAGACAGTTAGTGTTATGAAAGTTTTTCACAAAAGTTGCCATGAGAAAGCTTTTGATGCAGATCGCAGCGTAGCTAGTACTAGCGGAAGTAAGAGACACGATTTCAAAAATTGCGAAAAGCAGCCAAATAATGTCAACTGAAAAATTGACTCACAGATTGAAAGAGACACAAAATTACGTGAAACGCGGCCAAGAAAATGTCAACTGCAAAACTGACACAAAATCGCAGATTTAGTATGATAAGACTCTCTAAAAATTAATTAGAAGTCCTAAAATTAATATCAAACGCTAATTAATCTAAGTCATAACTACGTCACAAAATTAATAAAAAAAGTCGACGGGAGGCTGTCTGTGCGAAACGCTGCTGGGATTGAGGGTCGTACAATTACTTACCTTAATCAACTGTGACTAAAGTAGCTCTATGTGACTATTAACTCTAAAGTCTATAGTGACTATTAGTCTAATGTGACCAAGTCTATAGTGACTATTAGTCTAATGTGACCAAGTCTATAGTGACTATTAGTCTAATGTGACCAAGTCTATAGTGACTATTAGTCTAATGTGACCAAGTCTATAGTGACTATTAGTCTAGTGTGACCAAGTCTATAGTGACTATTAGTCTAGTGTGACTATGTGACTCTATCTATGTAAAATTATTCGTGATTTTTCACGAACTTTGTAACTCGATTGTGACTAAACCGTAATTACAAATTCTAAAATTATTTTTGCAATCTTGAATGTCTACCTTTCTCTGTTAAAGGAAACTAAAACCAACTCTCTGTTGTTTGGTTGCGTGGCTGTAAGAGTTTAACTTTAGCACGAAATTCGAAGTAATTCAACAATTTCTTGAGTAATATTTCGCGCGATCGATGAATGAATTGCATTAGTCTGCGTGCGCGCGCATCGGTCGTTGTGACATCATCAAAATTTTTCTTGATTTTCACCAACTTTTCATCTCGACTGTGACTAAACCGTAATTCCAAATTCTTTTTTAAATCTTTAATGCCTACTTTTCTCTGTTAAATGAAAATAAACCAACTCTCTATGTTATTTGATTGCAGAGCCATAAGTGTTTAATCTTATAGCGCGAAAAGCGTCATAATTTTTTTCCTTTCTCGACACACCATTAGAACACTACGGAGAGACGTATGTATACGTCAAAAACTGAAATATTTAAACACGAAACTATACTACTTCATAAAATAAGTGCTGTAGTTACAAATTTATATGCCAGCGAGTAACTGCGAATAATGTATTCTGTTACGCTGAAGAAAAATATTGACAATAAATTATTTCATATCAGCAATTACAGTAATAAATGTTCATAATGGTCCCGATTGATAGCCATTTTAACGAATTCAGTTATTTATGCATATAAAAGGCAGATTTTATACCAAATCTGGGACGCACTACACTTCTGTATTTAACATTTTTAAGTTTACTATCAACGTTTTCAAGTTAAAAACCTTCACAATAAATATTCTCCTCTAGGGGAATAATCTGAAATGACAGCGTGCAACCACTTTACTTTAGATATACATTATTTCATACATAACATAATACTCGTGTATTGGCTATAAAGATATAATTATATTCCGCATAAGACTTGCGATTTTTTTCCATTTGCATTTAAATTACCATTCTCTAGACTTCTAAAAAATGTTCTGCTGATGACTTTTACAATTCTCAAAATTGAAATATATTGCAATATAAAAGTCACTATACAGTTTTCGATCAAATAGCACCTGAATCTGCAAATTTATCTTCTATCCATGTTTCTGAATACATTGATCGATCAATTTGAAAATGAAATCATATTTGTAGTGTTTATTGTATTCCATATTTCTTTTCTGATATTACTGATGTTCAAATCAAAGAGGATCAAATAAAGACGCTCTTAAAAGACTTATCTAAATTTTTCATGTTATGATTATTTTTTATATTATAATTCTTGCTTAAAATAAGGCTCTTTAAATGAACGACCAAATTCCTTAATGGAAAAAATTGATTCAATGTTTACAAATAGTTTCCAAAATTGCGTTTTCTGCATGCCAAAGAAGATTCAACAAATTCTTTTTGAGACAATAAACATAATGCTCCATTGCCTTTTATTCTTTACGAGCCGCCTTCGGCGACCAGCTTGTTCGCCCGGAATATAATTTTAATTGAATCTCTTATGTATAATTTGATATTCATGGCTCCCTTAACAATTTTAAATTGTGATAGACATTTAACCCATGTTCTTTTAGTAGTTTTTCACTGTTCTGTTCGTTGTCTGTATGATCGTTCCTAATAGAATCAAGGAGCTGGCTGTGTCATGCAGCATCAAATTGCACATTGTCGGCAACAACTTCACTCTTATTCTTTTTGCAAAATATGCATTTGCTTTTAATTTTTAAATGGCGCATCACATTTAATTTCCAGTCGCATGTTAGCTGGATGAAAATATGCTGATTGAAACATAGCAATATACATTAAGATATTACGTTAGCTTTTAACAATGACAGTGAAACACGCAAATAAATGTTTCTTTAAACAATGATTACGGTTTGAATTGCCTTGCAACAATGAAAAGTATTGTTTTAAAAATATTTCCTGGCATTATTTACATGTTTATAAAAATTAGAGAAAAATCGTACCGCAACATAACTGATATCATTGGAAAAGTAATGTTTTGCACTTTCAGATGGCGTAAAAATTATTTTTGTGCTGTAATGTTTTCGGAAATTAATAAGAAAAAACGACAACATTTCGTTTACTTTTTAATTAATTAACACCCTAATTAAAATTTCAAAAAGAGCTTCAAGGTACACATTCCCACCCTCCACCCTTTGTTTCCCACCTTTGTTTGTACCAATTTTTGTAGCTCTAAGTCCAGTTGTTCCCCTGAAGAGCTCCAAAACACACATATATAGATACATTATCCTTTATTATTAGTAGAGATTATTATTATTTCCTTTCTTCTATTTTAGAGTAATTATTTCAAATATATGTAAATTACCCTTCTTTTAAAAAATCAAGAAAGAAAAATAAATCAACTCAATGCTCAAAAATATTTAGGAATGTATATAGAAGAACTTACATTAAAAAATTCATTTCTCTTCTCCTTAAAAAAAGTGATGTAAAGCAAATAAATGAGATAGTTTCGCAAGAGAATTTGAAGTATATTTTTATAAACATTTTCACTACTTTATGCCCAAGTGTTAGAACTGCTTGTTCTTTAAAAGTTACAAATGTTTTCCTTTGAAAATAAATTGGAGCCTTTAGTGAAAAGTTTTAATGGAAGGAAGTATTTTCTTTCAAATGCTAGTTTTCAAAGTTTCGGGAGCGTTTTTCTTATGTTTATAAAAATGCTTTCATCACCAATTAGTTCCTAATTTATAACCTTTTACAAAGTATTTACGCTTCAGTTATTACTTTTCAACCAATTAAATAATCTTTGCGTCTCCAAACTTCTTTGAAAACCTCATAATAGTTTTCTATTTCCAAAGTATTAAGTTTCGCTACAACTAAACATACTTTTTTAGGGTGAAATGCACATATATATTCCAAAAAATACATATAAGCACTTATAATATTTACACTAATTTTTATCCTATGATAATTTATATTAAATGTTTCAAAGCTTATGACATTTTATCAAGAACATCAATGTGATAATACACAGAAATTTGGTTAGCTTACATTAGAGTGAAAAGAATAATAAAAGATAAGAATGGCCGAAACGTAATTAAAATACAATTTTTAAAAAATTGCATAAAATATAACGATATGCACTATATTTTTAAAGATGTTTTGATATCTTAAACTTCTTTGTATTTAGTGGAGTATTTATCACGCATCATCGTCTTCTTCTCTAATAATACTTTCATTTGTTTATGGAAAAGTGGTAACAACATATTAAATAAAGCATCAAGATAACAAAGTGCTTCAATAAATTTTGTACAGGTCTTTATTTAGCAGCATTAGTTAAATTTCAATTGTAATAAAAACTAATTTAAGCAAACACAATTTACTTAAAGTAACAGTTTTAGCTTAATGGGAGACATTTTTCGTAGAAAATGCTCTAAAATATTGCATCTCCCTCAGTTACTTACCTCTAGCCTTCGGCTTCGCCATGAGCTTCTGTACAATGCTGTCATAATATGAATCACCTGCCACTCCTGAATCTTTTGTAAGTCTTTCTTTTACTGCTATGCAGACATCATTCTTAGAAAGTAGTTCCTCTAGTACTGTAAATGCCTGAAAGAATTAATTGAGTTTGTTCATAAATATGCGAAATAGTTTTCATTTATGTGACAAAAATAAAGGCTTATCTCTGGAAAGAATGCTTGCAAGACTTAAATGATGATAATTTTCGTACTAAATTTTTATTAGAGAAAAATTTCTCTCAAACATGTCATGTACGTAATATAATAATGATAATTGGTTATTCTTGGTTATTATTTTTTATATTAAGAGAAAAATTTAATGAAGAAAGAGAAATTTAATTTTTGAAGTGACTTCAGGTAAATTGCTTTCTGTGGATTACTGAAAGAGAATTGCGTTTATCTTACATGCATTGTCTATGATTATATCTTATTACATTTTATGCACCCGCAAGTATTAATCCTTTGCATTCTTATGTCCAGACATACATTCTGAATGATCTATCTTTTACATATTCTTGTTGCATAGCGCTTATTATAAAAACCATACAATAGCAAAAACACGTAGATCAATTTTTAAGAATTGAAACAAAAATAATAACAATATTTTTCAGCTTCCTAAAGCGCTAAATCAATCCTTACACTCACATGTGTATAATTATGGATCTTATTATCTTTCGGGGTGCAAAGGGTTAAGAGAATACTTTTTACCAAGTTAGTATGGGACATAGCATACCAAGCACTATCTCAGCAGATTTAAAATACTATCTTCCCCTTATTGTGAATACGGGGCAATTGGTGACCCCGATCATTATGCATTTGAGTGTCGCTATACAAATGAGTTCCACCTCGGGAGACACTCTGAGAATGCTAAACCACTGTGGCTCGAAAACATTTTGTCTCGCAAAATTAATCGCGGCAAGCTAATCTCTTGTTTTAAGATTAGCGAAGCTATCTGTGATCGTCTGGGTTCAACGTAAACTCTTAAAATTTAAAGTTAAAAGTTTAACTATTGCAGATTTTTTATTTATTTCTTTAACTGTGTCATTTTAATATCTTTTGCCCATTTTATTAAGGTGTTTTAGCTTCCTACAAACTTTTTTTAAGATTATTTGACCTCTGGAATGGTCGATGAGGTTCGTTTCGGGGGCGCGGTGGCTGATTTGGTAACGGGTTCCTAGTATTGACGTTGACTAGCGGGTCTCCAATCTGCTTGCTGTGTATGGTACCGCTTCTGGCCTCCACCCTCGATTTCAGTGACTGACTATCTTACTTCGCTCTTCGCATTTTAGTTTGGTCCGACTGACTTTTGGAGTTCTATTTTCTGAGGAGAAAGAATTGTTGTTATGCTGAAATTTTCTTTCTTGGCTGTTTCCGTCTTGTATTGGTGTGTGTGTGTGTTTTATGTGCTTGGATTTAAATTGACATTTTAAACTATTGTTTGGTGTTTTTTTTATCTACTGCTATTTCTACACCTTGACATTTGATGTATTGTTGCTGAGTATTGTTCTTGAATTTATTTCTATGTGGCTTTGTCCACCAGTGTTTCGGTCTAGAATGTAAACTTTTTTTTTATAAAGTTCAATTAAAAAAATTCCCCTCCGGGCTATGTAAGGCCTTAAGCCAATTTTGGCAAGCTAGTTCGTAATGGGTAGTGAATGAAAAAAATGTTAGTGCTTAGCATTTTAATGCTGAAAACATTTCGTCGCTAATTTGTGACAAATATTTCCTGTTTAAGTTCTGATACGCGTTTTCTAGGTAAGATTTATGTTTAATCATATCAAGTTGCAATACACTGACGATTGTCTTTTTACAGATCGTAAAAATTCAATTTACAGCTCAGAGATTTCTCTAAAACGTTCCAATTTCAGCACTGCTTTGGGCAATTTCATAAAAAAAAGGACAGCGTGATCCTTGCTGGCAATATTTAAGTTTGAAAATAATGAAAATTATCTCTATTTCTGATCAGCCTGAGTACAAAACTTTCTTATTTCTACAGAAGGGGCCTTCTTTTTCTTACATTCGGTCATTATTAAGATTAATTATTATTAATGCTGTAATTTTCCTTTTCTGTATTTAATTAGGAAACAAAATGTTGATCCTTGAGGCAAAATTTGCAATTGAAATTACCTTCATTTGTAGTCAACCTGTACCAGAATACCTAAATTCTACAGAAATCGTCTTCTTTTCACAATGTTTATTCATTTTTAAGTATCCATGTATTCTGCAGAGTTTTTCATTTTTGTATTACATATAATCTTCCAATATTAGGAAATTAAACCCAAATTTATCAGAAAAGAGATCATAAAACTAAATATTTTGAATCACATAAAATATTTTCTGCTTAGTCTTGTCTTTACATCAAATTAATATGCTTCTTTTAGAAAATATTAACAGAATCTGAATGATTTTTAATTTGGAAAATTCTTATTAAATTTTCTAAAATTACTATATGAGTGTTTCTAGTGAGATTCGAAATCAAAAGTAATTGCAGCGATAGCATTATTAGAAAGTCAGGAATACTACAAATAGATGCTCATTTTTAATAATCTACTTTTGACCCTAAATACACCAATAAGGATCATTTATCAGACATTTCCCCTTTTAATTCTATCCTTTTATACAAGATTTCTCTCAAAGCATTCAATCTTGCCATAGCATTTATTTTTCGATTGCGTAATCCTTTTAAAAATGTTGGCTTCTCGATTGAATATACTTCTTCGATTCATAATACTTCTTCTAAGATTAAAAAAACATTTATTAGAACTTTAAAACACAACTATTACACTTCGTAACTGCGTTAATTGTAACTTCGTTCAACCGTACTCGTACTCGTACTTATCTCTTATTTTTTAAAAATCAAATTCAAAGTAGCTCAATATCTGACTGTTGCCACTTATCTGATATCATACATTCTTATAACAATAATTAAGTTGAAGTCATGCTTTTGTCAGGCATAAATATTAAATATGCTTACAAATATTTATACAATTATGTAATACAATGTGTTTGCTTCCTACGGAAAAAAAGCATTATCCCTACTGTTGGATTTTTTGTAACAAATTTACAACTAGAAACTGAATTTATGAATAACCTACCATTATTTAACAGAATGTGCACAAATTAATTTAATTAACTGTTTGAAAAGATATATGACGGATAACAAATTAAGCTTTGAAAACATTCATTAAATATAGTCTTCGCTTTCTTTATGCCTGTTTAAAAGCATTTTTAATTCTGAACAAAACTAAAGGAATATAAAAATGTTTGTTATTTGTCAACTTTCTATTTTTATAAATGAAGACACAAACTTCAATAAATGGTTCAAGATTCAATTCACTGTTACCAACACTTTTGAAATGTCCCCTAAACTTTTGAAGCAGTTCTTTACTTATAAAGTCACTTCTAGCTATTGAATTTCCAGAATAAAATGAAGTTTTATGTGCTGGCTTCCGTTTTAAACGATGGAGTTTTCGAACTTGTCTTTAAGTCCAATGCACTTAAAGGCAATAAAACTTTGTACAAATTTTTCAATAGTTTGTCTTTGTAGCTTTCAACTTGCAAAATATCTCCGTTAATCCTTACATTTTCATTTACAAAATGTGATTAAGTGCTTTATTGTTATTCTTGAAAGCCAAAGTAAATTTTAAAAAATCCTATTATCTTTTTGTGAGAAATGTATTCATTCTAGAGATTTGTTCTAACATACGCAAAAGAAATCCCCTTGGCTTACCTACTCAACATTTATTAATATTCCAGAAAAAAACGTATTAGTCATTCTCTAAGTTATCATTAATGCATTGGATAGTAACTCTTGGCAATTAATTGAATTAATGCTTAATTAATTTCTGACATAAGATTTCTTTCCTTTCTCAATATATTTCGATGACACTTATTTTTTTATTATCTTGTTAATAAGTAAGCAAAGGGAGATAAAGCTGCAGTTTGAAATTTGTTTCTTGCTATTCATATTTGTAAAAAATCAAATTATTAAATGAAGAAGTATTAAATATTGGAGTAGTTTTTTTCTCGCCAGCTACATTTTATATGTAAACTAAATGCCATAAAGGTATTATTTCTCATGGAGAAAAAATAGTTAATTATCGAGTTCATGAGCATTATTCTTTCAACATTCGACTAGATTCTCTATTACAAGACTAGATTCCATCATAATATTGTCTAATATGATATAATTTTATTCATCTACTCGAATATTTACGTTCTTTCTGTCTCTAAGATTGTTCTAATGCTAAATTTCAACTCCTGAATTCAGAATGTTTTCTAACGCGAAGTAATCACAATTTGACTAATCGTCTGCAATGATCCCACAATGTTCATGGGCCAACCTGTACATTTGAAAGTGATTCTGATTTTTCTATGCTATACCCAACGACTAAAATCGTTCATTTTTGATACAAGGTGTGACTAATAGTAGATTGAAGGATGAAATAAGTCTTACTTTGAGTAGACCTCACGTGGAAACTGTTGACAGTCCTTCAAAATAGTCCTCGTCCTACATTATACACCTCTGAAAACGTGCGTACAAATCGTCGAAAGTTTTTGAAAACTCTTCCACTGGTTATACATTCAATTTCCGTGTTGAATGTGTGAAATGTCTATAAATCGTCACCCTTTTAGACCCACTTTAGGTTTAGGAAACAGGAAAAAGTCCGGTGGTTATAGGTCTGGGGAATACGGTGGGTGCGACAGTTCAGTAACCCCATGTTGAGCCAGAAACCGCTTTACAAGCTGAGCGGTATGTGGCCATGCATTATCGTGCAAGAGAAACCAAGATCCTGGTTGCTTCATATGTGCTCATACACGACAAATACGAGCCAAGAGTCGTTTCAGCATCTCGCAGAACAAGGACATCATGGTCACGGTCTCATCTCCATACACCTGCTTCAGTATTGCAAGGCTTTCGCCTGCTGGTTTACCCAATTTGTAAAATTGATTCTCTGCTCCATGATGCGTCCGTCACAAAACCACCACACAGACAACAGTCGATAATAAAATTATCAAGACTCACAGGCGCACGAAACCAAGCACTACTGTTAACTGAATGTTACGGAACACGGCGAAAGTGTCGCTGTGAATCGGGTAGTTCCCATTTTCGATTTTAGGGGTGATTCACCCTACTTATTTGTCACACTTTGTATCTTGAGTCGCCATTACATTCTTTTCGGTTCAAGGTTTGTGGCGTCTACGAAAATGCGAAGTCAACAAATAAAGATTTGCAGCATTTTAAAACAAATTCCTGATCAGAGGGTCTGCCAAACAGAAACCTGGAGGAAGTGGAGATCCAAATTTTTCTTAACTAATTTTACTTGACATTTAACTTTACATTTAGAGCGCACAGAATTGCAAATTGTGAACTTTTGCAAACTTCTTTTACATTAAATACTTTTAAAACTTTGATGAAAATTCTTCTATCCAACATTAACTTTTTTCGCCTCTCTTTTGAAAAGAGAAATACCATAATAAACGATATTTCGAGGGATTATCAAACACATAGAAATTGAGTAGAAAATAATTTAAATATGGAAAAAATTATCATTATTTTCTCTACAATTCCGATACATCTCTGTTAATTCTTCGTAAATCTCAGAGTATTTTATTACAAGAACCACTAAAACTGAAACGAAATTATATTTCATAAAAACCGAAATTTTGTTCATCATTAGTTGAAGCATCATTATTTTAATGTTGTTTCGACTAATATATGCGCAAGGAGTTCGGTTCTATAATTCCAGTCATTGGAGTGTATTTCCAAGAAAATTAATAATTAAACCAAAAAGAATGATTATTTATTTTGCATTTTTTTGTATTGCTTGTTTAATTCGCAATCTTTTTGGGAAAGTAGCTTTTTAGTTTAAAAAAATTATTTACTACAACATATTATCAAAAATTTCATTTCCTTTAAATTTAACAATTCTTATGTATGTTTAAGTACCATACTTAGCTCTCGATAAGTCCTTTCTTTTGTTTATTTTCTTTTCTTACATATTTTAAATTTCCATTGGAAATAGAGCAAACTTTGATTATATGCTGAAATTGAAATATATGATCTGTTGATTTAAATAAGGATCGTTAAATAAATTATTTTAGCGCTTTCCATGTAGTTACGTAATTAAACTAATAATCATATACTGTCGAAAACATTTAACTATTTCTTATGTAAATTGCTATTAATAAATGTAACCAAATACTCTTTTACAGAAAACTATAAGACAATTAGAAACTAAAGTCCAATTTCTGTTTAAAAAA